>JAJMLP010000054.1:0-65707 GCA_030569815.1 Diutina ranongensis (nom. inval.)
ACTGGTTCCGTTCCTCCTACCACTGGCTCCGTCCCTCCTACCACCGGCTCCGTTCCTCCCACTACTGGTTCGGTTCCTCCCACTACTGGCTCGGTTCCTCCTACCACTGGCTCGGTTCCTCCTACCACTGGCTCGGTTCCTCCTACCACTGGCTCGGTTCCTCCTACCACTGGCTCGGTTCCTCCTACCACTGGCTCGGTTCCTCCTACTACCGGTTCCGTTCCTCCCACTACTGGTTCCGTTCCTCCTACCACTGGTTCCGTTCCTCCCACTACCGGTTCCGTCCCTCCTACTACTGGTTCCGTTCCTCCTACTACCGGTTCCGTTCCTCCCACTACTGGCTCGGTTCCTCCTACCACTGGCTCGGTTCCCCCTACCACTGGCTCGGTCCCTCCTACTACTACCCACTACCCTCCTAAGCCAACTACTACTCATCACAAGCCTAGACCCACAACTAGTTGTGAAACTACTACCAAGCCCAAGCCCAAGCCCACGACTAGTTGCGAAACTACTCCCAAGCCCAAGCCTACTACTCACCATGATAAGCACTCTAAGCACCCCGTCACTTTTGTTACCGTGCAGACTGGAGCTGCTACTAATGTCGCGGTGACTATCATTTCTCAAGAATCTTCCCTGTCCTCTACTGGCTTATGGGATAGTATCATGAGAATTTTAACATCCATTTTCAATTGATACCCCTGTTTAATTTATTCGGTGGAGGTTGATTTCTCCTAATTCTTCTACATACCCTGAAAGTAGTGGTGTGCTTTCGATTCTTTCTCCAAACGATAATGGCATTTTATAAAAAGGAAATATTGTAATATAATGATTTTAGCTATTTACAACTCCATGGTAACGACTTCTTCTCCGACGGATGGAGTGGTGATACCATTCCGAATTACCGATTCGATATCTTCCACCTCCTTAATACACCCAGCGGTTAAATTAGTGATGTTGGTGGTCAGAGACCCCACCACTACGTCATCTTCAACTCTAACACCAATTCCGTGGTAGTGACTGGGCCATTGAGGACTTTCAGGAATATATAACCCAGGTTCGATGGTGATGACATTACCGGGCTTTAATTGATCAAATCTCAGTACCACCGCAACATCATGAAGGTCAAGTCCCAAATGATGACCAATGTAATGAGGGTATAGTTGACGAGCAACTTCGGTTCTGGTAACTCCAGCAAACCCTGGTAATTGCTTTAATCCGGTTAATAATGCTTGAACCAGTTTTTCATGGATTGAGTGTAAGGAATTTCCGGTGTGGCATTCGTCAATACACACCTTATTGGTTGCAAGTACTACTTCGTAGATATCTCTTTGTGGTTCCAGGAATTTGCCCAGGTTTGGCCACCCCCGACTGATATCGGCACAATAGCCACCAAACTTACCTCCAGCATCGACAAACACGAATTCATCATCATACATGATGTCATCATTACGAGTATAATGAATGGTAAGGGCATTCTTCCCCAGGGCGACAACGGGGACGTAAGCTTGACTATCACAACCATGAAGGACAAATTGATAATCGAGCAATTTCCCCAACACTTTTTCTTGCCGAACCCCGCCAGCGGCAGCCGAGGCAATAGTCAGATTAATTGCCCTACTAGATGCTTTACAAGCGGCAGCCATCACCCGCTGTTCAGCAGCCAGCTTCACCAGTCTCATTTCGGCGATCATCGGAGAAATTGGTTTTACCCCGGACTGGTTTTGACAATGGGTAAGGGTCAGCACCAAACTAGGAGAATCTAAATCAATTTTAGCCGAATCGATAAATACATGTTGAGCACTAGCAACAAGATCTCGAAGATGACGACTACCCAGAATGTTACCGACGACGACGTCGGCATTAAACACATCGTAGGCACCTTCAGTCCCCAGCTTGTCCCCTTCCCAAAGATCCCGTTGAGGATTCTTTTCCGGAACAATCATATGAAAGGTAACTTCATGATTAGCATCCACTTGTAATGCAATCACCAGTTCCGGCTCCTTCCATCCCGAAAGATACAACAAATCGTTATTCTGTTGGAATTCATAAAACACCGGTCCGCTAGCATATTTGATCTTACTGCCACTAATGATGGCGACACTATTTGGCGGGAGTTTGCGCCCGAGTCTAATTCTTCTTTCAAAGTATTCCACCGCCGAGATGCCAGGGGTGAGGTCTCCTGGCTTTACCAAATGAGGACGAGTTTCATGGATAGGTTGACCGGTACCGTAAGGAAATTGAGGAGGCGGCCGACTGGCAAACAGTGAATTCCGACATGGTTGGCACCGTAAGAGCGATCTCTGGATGGACCGATTCATATCTACGATCGAAGCTCACTGCGATGGTACCGAACATTTATCATCAACGATATATATGATTACCTATATCAAGGATGTGGCCGGGCGATCTGCTTACTTAATTGATGATAATCATTGACAAATAACGCCAACATCTTTTGCAACTCTTTGATGGATTCATTGATATCTAATGGAGAAACGGCGATCAGTTGACGGACAAACCCACAAAGCATTTGAAGGATATGAAGTTCGGCTCCCGAATACACTCGTGAAAGCTTAGTACAATAATGGCAAAGAACTCCCACGAGGCATCTCCAAAGAGTGGCGATGAGTCGGCAGATATCTCTTACCCCCTTTGAATATCCAATATTTAGCCAACCTGGCATCGGCGTGGCTTCAGGCATCATCGATTGTTTCTCTTTCAGAACAAGGTATCGTACTTGCCACCAGCTTGGTACTTGGCAGCATTGGTATTCGATATAAGCAATTGCTTCGGAAAAGGTGATACTTGGCGATTGATAAAGGATCATTTGAAGATAATCATGGAGGAGGATTAAATTGATACTCTTTTTTGATTCATTGGGGATGATTACCTTTTTGGGGGCATCTTTTACCTCATTTTTGGGTAAATTCAACTTGTCTAATTTGTCCCTCGTTTGTTTGACCTTTGTCGACATCTTTATCATATTAACCTGGGCACATTCCACTGCAAAACGCAACTGCTTAATTAATGACTCCTTAGTGGTGATGGTCACTCGATGCTTGGAGTTGGTAAGACCATGGATGCGTTCTAATTGAGACTGGATTGCTAAGATTGACTCCGAAGAAATGGTGAAGGATTCCATGCTAATGGTTTATGGTTTAATTTTTTATTTTTTGTGTGGCGATCACTTTTCACTTTTCCCAGATTATTGCAGAGTATAGGGTGGTTCCATATATTAATCTTTCCGTTTTGGAACTAATCGATGCTTGGTAACTGCATAGAACACTCTTGCAAATTCCATCACGGTGTCTTCATTATCACCTTCAGAATTGAAAATCACCTTCCTAATTCTTGTATGAATTGATTCCGGATGATACAGGACGGTATAGCTATCATTGGTATCTAAGGTCCCCTTACCCTTATGAATCCCCGATACTTTGGGTTGCCATTGACTCAGTTCAACAATCGATGTAGGGGGAGATGTCGAAATTGAAATAAATTGAGATTGTTGAAGAAATTCAACCATAAGACGGGTTTGTTTGGTGGTGAAGTCGCTGGTATAGCATTCGATTTGATCAATTGCGAATTGAAGCCCATGATGATTATCAAGATACCGGCAAATGCATCTGGTTGCAATAAGCATGGAGATGGCGGGTACGAGCAGTCGCTTATTCCCCAACTGACAATACAAGCACTGGTTATCGTCTTCCATAAGAAGCTGACGATGACAGTCAATACAGCTGGGAATCACTTGAGAAGTATCGGCAATCGAACATTGAGTACGATTTGGATTAGGCGACAGTGTATGAGGAGGACTCAAAAGCAAGATTGGGGGACGGGGTAAACTTGTCCAAGGCAATTCAAGATGCATCACCCCAAAGCCATGGTTATTGGCTAATTTAAATCCCTGATTCTTCCCTTGAATGGACAGATGGCACATTGGGATCAAATGTTCCATCGTCTCCGATTGACAATTAGACACCGCCAAAATCATCCACGTCTTTTTCCCATTTGTAGCCGGGGGTAATTTTTCAAGTTCTAACTCGAGCCTAAGTAGATCAATGGGTAAAATAAATTCAAATTCCTCAGTAACTCTCGTTTTCTCGATTAATTGGAAGATCACCTTTTCTACTGAACAAGTAATTCTATGAGTAAGGTACCAACAGAATGGATGGATACTGGGATGAGGATTGGCGGATACAATAAATGTATTAGGTTTATGGGGACTCCGCTGAAAGTAGCAACTGGGAAATAGCTTCCGGTGATAGGCGACTAAATGGCATGCCAATTCCAAAGGTGACGGGGATGATTCACCAACTTTAAATTTTGTTGAAGTTGAGGAGGCCTTTTCGTAGGGGTGTTTTCTCTCACCACTATTAAGCGGGCTTGTCAATAACTTCATGATGATAGTAATTTTTGTGGATTTGGTGGTGATTTATAGTTGATTATGCAAGGGTCCTTGGGGATGGACCCTGATCATTAACCTGTAAAAACTTGACCTGAAAGTTAACATGAAGTGCAAAAATATGTAAGTGAAGAAGACAAATGGCTGGTAGATGCTAATTTGGGATTAGAGGTGGCTGGTTGGGTTTAATTTGTTATCGAGTTTCAATTGGGATCATTCCTTTGACGATGTGATCGTCAAAACCGGGGTAGAAAGGGTATAGATGATTGTAGTATAATATGTCTATTCATGTGGTATTTTTTGACAGATATATATTCGAGATCATCATTGTTGACTTCTTATTTATAGGATTTTAACAAAAGTTGATTTAGGTAGTACTGTTTCAAAAAATTCATAAATCCTTCAAAAATCACAAAATTTCATGAGTTCGATTCCTATTTAATATCGACTATTTGCAGTTGAAATATGCCCCTTAATCTTGTCAAAAACACCACCAACATCATCAGCCCATAAAGTATCCATATGTTCATATCCTGGGCAATCAATCACCTCCCAAATCTTTGATTTCATCTGAGGATTGTTATCAGTAATCAACTTTGTCGTATGATTGATATCAACCAAAATATCAGCATCACCAAATACCAAAACCATAGGGACATCCAAATGATGTCCAATAGGAAACAGAGCCACCTTGTGACCAGCATGATATTTGGATAACTTCAGTAACCCGACATTGACATGTTCATCAAACATTTGAAATCGTTGAGCATCAATAATTTGAAACCAATGATGAACCAGCTTCACCAGACTATTAGAAAATAAATGAGGATAGGCTTCCATGCGTTGCTTTTCACTAATATTGGCCAAATTCCACCCAAAAAGGTATTTTAATGAAAAATCAACGATGACCAGATAGAATGACCATGTTTGCCAATATGACACCAGGGGCATGATTGCCCGATTACCAAAGAGAGAATAAAGGAATCGGTTATTGCGGCTACTCTTCTGGACAATCATTTTAAAGATGGGATGACTTAAATTATTGGGGATCACTGCGGGCAGTAACCCAACGAATAAATTAAGAAGTCGGTTTAAATCAGGACGTAATGATAATGATGCTAAAAGTTGAGAACATCCTTGGGAAAACCCAATATAGGTGATTCGATAATCACCGTGATTAAACCGGTTAATATATTCGAGGGATGCAGGAATGTCATAGAGGGCGTATTCATCCAAACTAAAGTTCCAAAACGAAGGGTCACTAGGGGACAACCGAAGGTGCTTTCGCAGATATCGATTACCCCGATTGTTTCCAAGCCAAACTTGATATCCTTGGTCGACCAAATCAAATACCAAGTTGGGCTTACCAACCACCCAAATCTCGGAATCAGTTAAAAGACCATGATGGCAATAAATAACCCCCTTACACCGTTTAGGACTTTCCTTATGCTCGACCTTATGAAGAACAAGCATATATCCATCCTTAGTGGTGATAACATGATCCTTAACCGTATAGCCTTGCTTTTCACACAAATCATTAGTGGTGAGGATATCATCGACTAATGGTCCATCTTCATGGTAGCTGATATCAACCCCAGTGATTTTAGATATTATCACCGTGATTAAAAACCATATTATACTAGCTATTAGCCTTGATAAATGATATACCGTGCTAAGCATCGATTGGCTTGATTTAAACGATCGTTCCTAAACGCGGTCTGCGTAAATATTCCCGACGTGTCACAAAAACCTCAAAGGTGAAAAAACCTTCTAGTTTAATCTTTTAAATACCATCATCAATCGTGGGGTGGTTTTGCAACTACCAACAAATGACAATGACCATTTTGTAGATTCGCACAACATCATCGAGTTAATCCCAATGGAAAAATTGACTTTAGATGATTCATTAAAATATATATATATGAGGATGGTCTATTGAAATTTGTATTCGATCTTGGACCCATAAGTTTCCCCCTTTGATACCAAGGTTTGCCCTTGCCATTTAGGGTTGTTAATTGCGTCCACATAGCGACAAGGTTCAATGGCGATCCCCAGTCGGTTACCAAAATTACCAATGTTGATATAATCGCCGGTGTATACTTGGAATGCAGGATCAGTAGAAGAAACAGTGATGGTAGTACTTTTAGAAGATAATGTAACCACTGGTTTAACTTCCAAGTTCCGGGTATCTAATTGAGTGGATGATGTAGCAACAAAACAGTCATCAAGAGCAACAGCCCCCAAAGGAGTAAATTTCCCAGACGACACTGGTTCAATTTCACCAGTAGGTAATCCATTTGCCAATTGTAACTTTTCATTAGCGTTAATGGTGACATTAACTTCATTGATGGAGCTAACTCCATTAGGAGCAAAATAGGTATGGTTAGTGATGTTCAAGGGAGTAGTGGCGTCACTAGTGGCCTCATATTCAATACCCAAGGTATTTGAGCCAATGGTATAAGTGACAATCGCTTCAACAGCCCCTGGGAACCCGTCTTCACTTTTAGAATCAACTAATTTGAATTTCAAGGCTAACGACCCTTGTTGCTGGTAAATGGCAGGACCGTACCAGTTGGCAGTATACCACGGGTTCTTATCCCCACCATGAAGACAATTACCATTGTCATTAGTTGTAACTTGGAGTTTTTCCCCGTTAATTTCAAAGGTACCCTTCGAAATCCGGTTAGCATAACGACCAATGGTGGCACCCAAGTAAGGGTTTTCCTTCTTTAAGTATTGAGAAAAGTCTTCGAAACCAAGCACTTGTTCAACGCCGTTGACCTTAATCGATTGGATGAGAGCCCCGTAGTTAGCAAACGAGATTTCCAAATTGTCATTAGTTACGGTATGGAGTCTAGATTGCCCCCATTGCTTATAAGCGTACCCCTTGACATTATACCCGAATGGGTTTTGAGTTGTCCATCTCCATAAATCGATACATGCTTCATCAACCGATAATTCCGTCTTCCACTTTAATTCCTTGTTAGCTCTGGTGGGGTTAGCAGTCAAATCAAGAACATCCCCAGCCCGACGACCAGTAACTTCATATGGGAGATCACGTCCAACGGCCTTACAGAAGGCATGGAAAACGTCAAAGACGGTAGACCCTTTACCCGAACCAAGGTTCCATTCCCGGTATAATGATTCTTGTTGTCGAAGATAATTCAATGCTGCAATGTGACCTTTGGCCAAGTCAACGACGTGAATATAATCTCTAATGGGGGTACCATCATGAGAGTTATAATCAGATCCGAAAACTCTTAATTTCTCTTGTCTTCCAATGGCAACTTGAGCCAAATAGGGTAACAAGTTATTGGGAATACCTAAAGGATCTTCACCAATGATCCCCAGAGGGTGAGCTCCAATGGGGTTAAAGTACCGTAAGATAGCAACTCTCCAATGTTCAGGGTCCGAGTTGTAGATATCTTTAAGAATACATTCCATCATGAATTTGGTTCTACCGTAAGGGTTGGTAGGGTCCATAGGACAATCTTCAGGAATTGGGATGTATCTGTCATCACCAAATCTAGTGACATCACCGTAAACAGTAGCTGATGATGAAAACACAATCGTCTTGACATCAAAGGTTTTCATCACTTCCAATAACGTAACGGTACCACTGATATTGTTTTCGTAATATTCCAAGGGCATTTTGACCGATTCACCAACCGCCTTGAGGGCAGCAAAGTGGATGACTCCGGTGATTTTGTATTGTTCAAATACCTTCGAAAGAGCGTCCCTGTCCCGTAAATCACAGTTGACAAAGGGAACAGGTTTTCCAACGAGGTATTCTACCCGGGCCACCGAATCGTACGACGAGTTACAGAGGTTGTCAACGATAACCACGTTATAGCCATTGTTGATGAGCTCAACCGTTGTATGGGATCCAATGTACCCAGCACCACCAGTTACCAAGATATATTCCATGGTGTAAAAAAATGCAATGTTGTAGTTTTTTCAGGGAGGCCGCTTTACGGAGACAAAACTCCAGTTTATATAGGGATAATTGATGAAGTTTTTCATTCCGTTGCTGCGGGTTGTATGCATGGGGTAATAGATGCATCCGGAAAAACTATTTTCCGGGATTTTTGGATAAATCTAACCCATATAGAGACAAAAATAACATGGTTAAACGTGTTTTAGTCTAATTAATCCATTATTGTTTCCCTAAAGTTTTTAAAAGAACTATATCTCTGTTGAACGTCATTTAATTGCTTATGGTTATGAGACTCTCCCCCCCGAGAATTTTCCTTGAGAATGCAACGTTGTACTTTTTTCTGGTGATACTCATCAAAATTAAATAGTGAGGGGTTTTCCAGTTTCAAATTCATACATCAATGTCGGTACCCACCTTTTCGACTTTAGATTATTCTCCTGACCCCGTCAAGTCCAAGCAACGTTATGCTCATTTGGCGGAAACTTTCCACAAGGCGTTTGGCGATGAACTGATCCAGTATTTTGCTAGATCTCCCGGTAGAGTCAACTTGATGGGTGATCACATCGATTATAACTTGTTTTCATGTTTGCCGATGGCTATTGATTTTGACGTTGTCGCCGCCGTTCATGCCAACCCCGATTCGGTTGAAATTGCGTTGACCAACACCGACCCCAAGTTTGCTACTGTTAAGTTTGATTTGCCAAAGGATGGGCTGCTTGTTACCATTGATGATTCACAATTTAACTGGTCTTCATATTTCCGGTGTGCTTTAATCGTTGCCCAAAACTATTTATTAGAAAAAGGTCATGATTCCAATAAGCCTCTTGTGGGGATGCACATTGCTTTTGATGGGACCGTCCCCACTGGTGGTGGTCTTTCAAGTTCGGCAGCATTTTGTGTCGCCTCGACTTTGGCTATCCTTAAGGCTAATGGGGTCGATGACGTATCTAAAGCCGATTTAACGAGAATTACCGTCGTCTCCGAACATTATATCGGGTTAAACAATGGCGGTTTAGATCAATGTGCCCTGATTTATGGTGAAGATGACATGTGCTTACTTGTACAATTCCGCCCCAAGCTTAATGGGGTTCCCTTCAAATTCCCTTCTCTCCCTAATGGTGAGGAGTTGAAATTTATCATTTCAAATTCATTGGTAGAATCTCCCAAAAAATTGACCGCCCCAGTTAATTATAATCTTCGGGTGGTAGAAATGGGGATTGCTCTGGATATTTTGGCCAAGAAGTTTAACCTTGCCATCCCTCAAGATTCCAATATCAACTCGGGCACATTAAGAGGATTCATGGAATCATACTTTGTTGAAGTTGAAAACCAACAACCTTGGGATGGTTATGATAATGCCAAGGGCATGCAATGGTTACAGCAACTTAGCGAAAACGTTGACAAATGGTTTAATGACCATCAAAAGATCGGCTTCACTACTGAAGAGGCAGCTGAAGCGTTGGAGATGTCAGTGGAACAATTCACTTCTAAATATCTTACAAAGATGGAAGTTCGTTATGAAAAACTCAAGTTATATCAACGGGCTAAACACGTATTTTCTGAATCGTACCGGGTATTACAAAGTTTGCATTTACTAGAAACGATCACAAGCGGGGAAGAATTCTTAACTGCGTTTGGGGAAGTGATGAATGCATCTCAAAAAAGTATCGATGAACTTAATGGACTGAGTCATCCTAATTGTAACCGGATTTGTCAAATTGCTCTTGCTAATGGCGCTTACGGTACTAGAGTTACTGGTGCTGGGTTTGGGGGATCATTAGTTTCCATCACCACTGGTAAGAATTTACCTCAATTGATGAAGGCACTTACCGAAGAATATTATAAACGGGAATACCCTGATATCACACAAGACGAATTGGATAACGCCTTGGTGGACACAAAGCCTGCATGGGGATCATCCTTAGTATTAAGCCTGGTTTTAAATTAACGTCATCTAGGAGACTAAACCCATACCATAACTCGGTGTCGATTATTTCTAAGTATTTCAAAACAAACGATCGACACCGATGGTGTTTACGGTTGTCAAGGTAAATAGCTTCAACCGAAACCGACCATTTCGTCATCAATAGAAAAATATAACAAAGAATCACGTTGACGCGATCACTGGTGTTTAGTACATTGTCATCCAACAATAGAACAAAGAAAACCAAGTGCATTGCAGATACTAACAATTGCAAATGATATCCATTATTAGAAAAACTATAAATTGTTGGTAACCTCCAGTAGATGGCCATCACTCCTCCATCATCATGAAGTTCTCTCTGGTTGCCACTGTTGCCATCGCTGCTATTGCCGTTGCTGCTCCCGTTGAAAATGAAGTCGATGAAAGAGGCCTTCTTAACGGTAACATCGATCTTCAAAACCTTGGGAACCTTCAAAACTTAGGAAATGCCGGTGGGTTCCTTACTGATGCTTCGGGTAATGTCATTGGTGGCACTGGTGCCCTTCTTCTGACTTTATTGCAAACCGTACAAAACCTCTTGGGTAAGTTGACCAACAACCCTGTCAATGTTTGATCTAAGTTAACTTGAGAGTATATACCAATAATTGAATACCTTCTTTTTATTTTTAGCCAAGACTTTTCAAATCGTCGTTTTGTGGCAACTATGGCGTTTTAATATTTATAGATATTTTAACGCCATTGTTTAAAGTGTTTATTGGGTTTGTAAACCTCGTACCCCGTGGTAGATATCCTGATGCACTGATGTTGTGCTCCGGGCTTTCGGAGTATCCCGGAGTCGTCAGAGAGCCAAACCTGCATATAACCACGAACCAAACCGCACTAGCCCATCAAATGACTCCAAATCAGTTCCTAAGAGGTATATTGCACAACGATGAGACCTGCCACTAGATTAATGAAGTACGTCCCTTCCATCAAGTTTGTTGGGGGTCCCCACAAGCTCACTGCTCATGCTGCTACCGTACACCCTTGTGCCCCTAACGGGTTGAAGCCATCTGGTGGGGCCAGTGGCGCCGCCTACCTGAACACTTCTCCTATTGAAGCAGGTGAAGGTGAATGGTTCTCCCGGTCGGAATTGCCCAAGAGATTCCAATACAAGTTACCTAAGGATATCGAAGCCGCTGACATTGAATCTGGTGGTGCAGAAATTGTTTGGTAAATAGGTTAGGTTAATGAATAGACATGAGATAGACCCAACTGGTAATAGTGATATCCATTAGATAGTTAACCTTCATCTCAATTAAGCGAAATTGATATATTTCAAATCCCCTTCGGAAAAACCCCACCGCGGATAAACCATTAGGGTTTAATATGGCAATTAGATGTCATAGTCCCCATGTATGACCTTGTCGTTATAACACAATACCATTCTTTTCAGTGACACAGCCTAAATTGAGTTGGCATGACACCATTTACTTTTTTTGCAGTCAAAGGCCAATGGCAATAAATACAAAAAAAATGCTTAAGAAACATCGCCAACGGTTATGACATGTTTACCAAACAAACGAAGATCTAGTCAATAGTAGCCGGTGACCACTTACAACCCCATTCTAACCCCCCATCATATGTATTATCAGATTGTTCATCACCAGTTGCAACCAGAACCATAGATGACCCTTACATGTACCAACGCTCACATGCGAAACCTTAATGTAATCAAGCGAGGAAGAACATTTCCGCTAGGGTCATCATTTGCGGAAAAACTTACACCAATGATGGCTTAAGTTTCACCATCAAAAAAAAAAAAAAAACATTGCCCCATCCTAAGGGTAAATTTCATCCTTGTCAATTGTAGTTCACAAAATCAACCTCACACTCGACCCATGTTTCATAACGGTAAAAGCAAGCAATTAAAAGGTTGGTACCCCGATTTAAGATCACCAGTGAAAACAACGATGATCATAGGGTGACGGCAATTGAAAAGATATCAATAATGAGATGATGTCATGGAGACATGGTAACACGGTGAAATCAAAACAACCTCATCCCCCCCACCATCGTCGTCTACCGCGTGCACCTCCCTTCTAGGCCATTTGCCTGTATGGATAGCCTCAGATTATTTTTTATGAGGATAAAGGTCTATCGACAATTATTGCTGCAAATGAGTGCGTAATCCCAGATGCAGCCACACCATAAACAGTTACACTAGAAGTAGTGAACGATATTCTGCCTTGTGTGGGGTTGGACTAGATGGCGCTATCACCGAAGTGTTATCACCTCCCAATCATTCAAGTTGAACCTTAAACCCCTGAGGTAATTGATACCACCGCCCCCGTCACCACCATCATCACCATTGCCATCATGGGGTCAAGAAATCAAAGCAATACACGATATTGACGAAGGATGAAAGAAGCTAGAGGCGATATCCGCTTCCATTGCTGACCATGAGGCGTCACCTGCCGTTAACACCAACAGATACAGTATCACTGCATTCCAGTTAAACAGATGCCACTGCCTACCATCACCCTTTATTTACGACGCGTAAATTTGTTCGCCGCATCCCATCGGTTACCTCGTTTGATTAGCCATGATTATTTCCACCACGATCAACTTGGTGAATTAAATTACCTTCATTAGGTAATCGCGTTATTGCTTTTTGTTTGCCTCTTTGTTAATGGTTGTCATTGAAAGTGTCCGAGGTTGTTAACTACCCCAATCGACGCCCATTTTGGTGCATTGGTTATGAACGTGACCATTTCATACGAAACCAAAGCTAACCTTCATTTTGAGCATTATTAGCGAATTTCATCTCAATTTTCCTTTTGGTTGCCCCCACAAAAGGATTCACCAGGATTGCAATTGGTTAATATCGACGAGTGGTGTCTACGGGGCTGCTAACGACAATGTCGTCGTCGGTAAACGGTGGTGGCGCCTTGAAAGTTGCCTTCACTCTCGTCGACCTGTTAGTGACTACGATCCGTCAGGGGTAAGGCGCAATCTTGCAACCATCGATAAAAAATATCAAAGAATATTGCAGTGGAAAATTGCCTAAAGAACTATGATTTTCATGACACACAGGAAGTACGGCCGTGAGGGGTTGTGGCCCACGCCCCTCGTGTTCTATATAAATATCGAGTCATTTTCACATCGGATGATCGATTTTTGTTCACCAGTATCATCATGAAGTACCAATTGATCGCTCTTGCTGCCGGGGCTGCCGCCGCCGAGTCATTCTTCACTCAAGCTCCTTCCGATTTGAAAAAGTCCTTGGAAGGTGCCTCCGGTACCGTCACCGACATCTTGACCAACTACGGTGGTAACTTGGATTCTTACGTTTCCGCCTACTCTCAATTATACGCCTACTACTCCGGTTCTATCCCCATTGTCCAATCGGGTGGTTTGAACGGTAACACCATCGGTGTTGCTGGTGCCGCCGGTGCCACTGCCACTGGTGGTTCTGGTGCCGAAGCTTCTGGTTCTGGTGCTGAAGCCTCTGGTTCTGGTGCTAAGGCCTCTGGTTCCGGTGCTGAAGCTTCTGGCTCTGGTGCCGAAGCCTCTGGTTCTGGTGCCGAAGCTTCTGGCTCTGGTGCTGAAGCTTCCGGTTCTGGTGCTGAAGCCTCTGGCTCTGGTGCTGAAGCTTCCGGTTCTGGTGCCGAAGCTTCTGGTTCTGGTGCTGAAGCCTCTGGTTCTGGTGCTGAAGCTTCTGGTTCCGGTGCTGAAGCTTCTGGCTCTGGTGCTGAAGCTTCTGGCTCTGGTGCTGAAGCTTCTGGCTCTGGTGCTGAAGCCTCTGGCTCTGGTGCTAAGGCCTCTGGTTCCGGTGCTGAAGCTTCTGGCTCTGGTGCTGAAGCCTCTGGTTCTGGTGCCGAAGCTTCTGGTTCTGGTGCTGAAGCCTCTGGCTCTGGTGCTAAGGCCTCTGGTTCCGGTGCTGAAGCCTCTGGCTCTGGTGCTGAAGCTTCTGGTTCCGGTGCTGAAGCCTCTGGCTCTGGTGCTAAGGCCTCTGGTTCTGGTGCTGAAGCCTCTGGCTCTGGTGCTGAAGCTTCTGGTAAGGCTTCCGGCTCTGGCTCTGGCTCTGAAGCTTCTGGCTCTGGTGCTTCTACTTCTGGTAAGGCTTCCGGCTCTGGTTCCGGCTCTGGCTCTTCTTCCGCTTCCGCCTCCAAGACCGAATCTAGCTCTAAGAACGGCGCTGCTCAATACGCTTTCGCTGGTCTTTCCGCCGGTATGGCTGCCTTCGTCGGTTTGTTATTGTAAGCATAACCGCCGCATATTAATCGGTGGTAGCACTAGAAAGACTTTAAGGATGTTTCTTGGTCCCACCTACAAAGAGTATAATGTTGATATAATTTAATAATAATGACGAGTCATAAATTCACATCGATTTCAACGGGTAATTCCTGATTACACGAAATAGCAATCACCCATCATTGACAAACAAGTCAATCTGCATTTGTGTGTGGCATCAATGCATATGCACTGTTGACCCCACATGCGCAATACTGTGGGTATATTTCATTTAGGACAATAGCCATAGTATTGATGAAAGTTGAAGAATGTATAACTCCATTTATTGTTATTGGTTAATTGTCTATGTAATCAGGCTACCGCCGTGTTTATTGTTGTCATTGGTTGTCAATTGACCTATTTAAGAAATGGGGCTTTTTGCTCGTCTAAAACCAAAATCTAAACATCCTGCATACGATCACGAGCGAATGAAAAAAAATAGAATGTGAAACAGCAGTCATGAAAATTTGCTTTCTTTTTTTTTTTCAATAAATTTTATGGGGTTTGCGATCGATCACGGATTCGAACTTACGCAGTTGTAGAAATTGTCATCGAGTGGAAATGGCGCGCTACCATACGGGCGTCGTTCATACCATCTAAGTGGCAAAAGTGCGAGGGTGAATTAGAGTAAAGTGTATCATGAACCACGACCCTTTCCATTGGGGGCGTCCCTTAGATAGCCACTACGGTCAATATAATCAAGCCATTGCCAATGCCGGGAAAAATGTCCAAGCATCCAATAAGTTCCCTTCGATGCATACTCAACAACCAACAATTACTGGGACCTCGGTGGTGGCCCTCAAGTACAAGGATGGTATCATGATGGCTGCTGATAATATGGGGGCCTATGGATCTCTTATGAGATTCAACAACATTGAACGGTTGATAAAAGTTGGTGAAGAAACGGTGGTTGGCATTTCAGGGGACATCTCCGACCTTCAAATGATTGTTCGGCTTTTAGATGAATTAGAAATCGATGAAAGCTATGATCTTGAGGATGGTGGTGATGAACCTGAACCAGGTAAACCTTCCCCTCATAGTTTACGGGCGCCTCATGTCCATGAATACCTTTCGAGAGTTCTTTACAATAGACGGTCGAAGATGGATCCCTTATGGAATGCGGTGATTGTTGGTGGTTATAACGATGACCGTACTCCATTTTTGAAATATGTTGATCTTTTAGGCGTCACCTATGGTTCCCTGACCATCGCTACTGGGTTTGGCGGCCATTTAGCCATTCCTCTTTTAAGAAACTTGATTCCTTATGATAAGGATTATAGTGAAATCACCGAAGAACAAGCAAGAGAATCTCTCGCCAATTGTATGCGGGTTCTTTTCTATAGAGACGCCCGCAGTATGGATTCGTTCTCGTTGGCAACGATCAAACCCACCGAAATCGTCCATGAAAAGGGGGTAAAGGTCGATAACCAATCATGGAGATTTGCTAAGGATATCCGGGGGTATGGATCTAAACAACAATAGGATATGATCATAGGTAATGAATACGACTCGATAAACTAAGCTTTTTAACTTACGAAATTAAATGCTGCACCGATGTTTTCCATGCAGAAACCCCCCCCCATCCATTACGTAATTTGCTCGAGACCAACATTTAGCGTGGGGTGGCTATGTTCTATTATTAACCAACGGTACCAACCTTAGGTGTCAACGAATAAAAGTAACTACACGTTGGTCATGAGGGAGATAATTAGTGTTTGGGATTTAAAGTTAAGAATCTTTCTGTTACCTTCGAAGAAGAAAAAGAATAAAAAATATTAATTGGCGGCGACCCATGGGAGGGGGGGGGCCAAAAAAAAAAAAGAAAAAGTAAATTTTTAATGGAACGATTATTAACCAAAAAAAAATAAATGATGGCATGAGGACTACATCAACCGATTATGATGTTGACATCACCAGAAGTCAGTACCGCCGAACAAACCGCCTTTTCCCTCGACACCGCCTTAGTTGCGTTTGCAAATTCCCTCGGAGGCACCGTCGATATTTGGCACTAGGAATTTTAACTTTATATTTTATTCGATGGGCATTGCCATGCAGGAGGAGTTCCACGCATATTTAATACGCACGGAATCCCTCATTTAATTTAATTCCAGTTTTTTCTCATAAAGTGCACAACTAAATATTTTCTTGGTCACCGGTGGCTATCATTTACAATGCTAATGCCCCATCAACGTCCCCCGTCATTTGAATTAACATTTTTGGGGTCCCTGGGGGGCCCAATCGAAGGGTTAACTTGTTCGATGTTGATCAAACCAGCAAATGTCGATTATTCCGAGATTAAGCCTCATCATCTCTTATGCGTTGATGGAGGGTCAGGGATTGCTCTGTTGACAGAGATTATTGCCCACGAACAACTGACGAAATCGCCTTACCTGAGGATATTGGAATTATTCGGTGCTCATGGCATTGCTCAAGATTATTGTGACGCTCAAGTGTCGACTCCATTTGCATCATTATCTTTGCTCGCTTTCGATGAGGCTCAGCGAATCTTTGACCAGTTAACCAATTACCTTATTACTCATCCTCATCTTGATCATTTAGCAGGGCTAGTGATTAATTCCCTGGGATTTTCCCCATTAAATCCAAAGCGTTTATATGGTCTGGAAGAGTGTATGCTGGCATTACTGACCCATATTTTCAACGGCATCATTTGGCCAAATATGCCCCAATTAAACTTGATCACCTTGAATAGTATCGATGCTGAATGTCCTTTTACCCCTCAACCATCATTATTCACCGTGACTCCATTTGAATTGAGTCATGGCGTCAATTATAAATCGCTGGCGTTTTTGATCGATATCGACGCCTTGGACGCTTCAATCATGGTATTTGGTGATTTCGAACTGGATATCGTCTCGGGGAAATCCCTTAATCATCATATTTGGAAGACAATCGCCCCCATGGTGGCTTCAGGTCGACTCCGAGCCCTTGTATTGGAATGTTCTCATCTGGTGACTCAAGATGATGAAAAATTGTTTGGTCATCTTAAACTGAGTCATTTGATCAATGAATTGATCGATTTACGTGATCAAGTCTCGTCAATTGCATCGTCATTAAATGGCATCCATGTCGTCGTCAATCACTTGAAGGAATTACATGGTGATGTAAGGATGGAGATTCTTGATGAATTACGTAAGGGAATTGCCGATAACGGACTCGAAGTCAAGTTGCTGATTGCATTAAGTGGGATATCTTTACAAGTATAATTCCAGTCATTCTGGTAATGGCTAAATATTTATATATTTCTAATATCATTGATTTCTAACGGTAACTGACAAAATTTGGTAGCGCGGAAACTTCCTCCTACTCACCCCCACCTTAACTTTAACTGGTGATGATAACCGCGTAGGGTAGCGCCGTGGAAGTACACACCAAAAGGAATTGCTACCTCCGTGACCATATTAAATGTTTGAGTTCTCCATTCAAATAAATGCAGAACGAAGTGTGGTTAGAGAAGCAGTTAAAGGTATGTGTGGTGAAAATAAAATTTAAATACTTATACTAACTGTTTAGGGGTGGTGTGGACAATATTCTTCCATCGATTGTTTGGTCCTATAACCCCAACCGATGGGGATTTTTTGGGAGTAACTTATCCCATGGCTATATTACCTCAACTTGATAATGAAATTGACGTCAAGATTAATCAATTAATCCATCGGATCGATTTGGATCCTCGTCATAATGGTAAGATGGAGATCCTTTTCCAAAAGAAGGAAAAGAAACGATCAGGGTGGTTTAAACTGGAAGCTGATGAATTAAAACAATGGGAAGGCTGGACCATCCATGTTTCATGTAAGAAGGATGTTAGTGTTGGTAGTATCGATACCATTAAATCATTTGAGAATAATATCATTAAGATTGTGCTGACGGTTGATGCTCATAAAGATCATATCCCTCCGATTACCAATTTGGATAGTTCTCCATTTCCCTATACAATCCTAGTTAGTGATTAATCGCCTACAAATTGGCGGCGTACATGCCTTCTTCACCTCTGACCAAGATACATTCATCTTCATAAACCACCAATGGTTCGATTCCAAGCAGTTGAGCAACATCAATCACTTCTTGATTATATGAACCGGGTTGAAACCATACTCCCTTGACTAAATCCTTATAGCCATCGACTTTAGCGATTGATTCGAGGGTAGAAATCGTCACTTTAGGTGGGGTGACAAATGAAATGGATAACCCATCCTTTTTCGATAATGGGTAGCCTTGGATATCCTTATGTTGTTTTAAATTATTCAACACCGTAACCACATTATCTACCACCGGTTGATTCAAGATTTCTGATTCCTTAGGGTTGATGGGGATCGCCAGCAAGTTATGATTAACATACCAGTTAAGGATCTTATAACCAAACTTCGAGGTGTTATTAGAAGCACCTGCCACAGCATATTGACGGGAATCACCAAAGAAATGTTTGATTCTTGTTCTCATAGACATGGTTACTCAATTAGTTGGGGTACTTGATTTATTGGTGGGTGGTGGCGGTGGTGGTAGCGTCAGTGCGAAGTGTGGGGTTTGATGTACTGTACTGAGGGGACAATATGGCATAAAGCGTGCATAGACCCAATGCACTGGCTAAACCCATAGGCAAAAGTTTCCACGACAATACCATTGGTGGAAACCGATCTAATGGCGCCATCCCTCTCCTATTCTGGAAATATCATGGTGGTGTCATCGATCCAATTATCACGTCACATCACCATCACCACTTCATTTCATATGCAATCACCCGATGACATCAATTAGTTTAAAATGAGTACTAGGCATCCCCTTACAATTTCAACCTAATCATCGACGTCATCCTCTGTTGATAATCATTTTGACCGCCTGTATAACTTTGATGAAAACAATAGCGGTGATTGCCGCCGGCGGTTGCCAGCTGTAGTCCAACCATCATAGGTAATGCCGGCAAAAGTAATGGCAGTCACCACTAACAATCCCTGGTTGACAAGTAAGGCGATAGTTACACCGTAATAATAATCATGATAATAATAATAATAATATTAATCTAATCATGCTATGATGGTGGCTCATCATCTTCCCCCACCCCACCAATCGAGCCGCACCCGCATCATACTCATTATCGATCAGTCAAGGTACCATCGAAGGTTCCGCCATAATGAGCAAGCGAAATAGAAATAGTCTACTAGCAAATGGTCCAACCACAACCCAATCAACCATACCCTTGACCAGCCCATGTCAACCGAGTCAATCTCATGTCGATGTCAAAGAATACCATGAATTCGACCAAAACCAACCATCTAACAAACATATTTATCCATTTAATGATGGGGCAACTCATCCAACTTATCCAGACTTTAAACCATGGAAAGATGACGATTCTCACGATGATCAAATGAATATTTACCTTTCAAAGGGGTTCTTTGAAGCCCCGGTGGTGTCAAATGAGTATTGCCTGGCTCGGCATCTTATTCAACATACCCTTTTCATTAATGTCGATAATTGCAATAATGTCCTTAATGAATTATCCCAACATTTAGCTAATGCTTATAAGCATCGCAACGAGGTGATCAACAAGATCCGTCACGATCTGAACCATTTTGCCTTGCCTCCGAGAGTGACATTAACTCTGGGGAAGAAAGAAGCTTGGTTGAAGGATTTGGCCAATCCAGAGGTACCTTTCCTGAAGGTAGGTGATAAAATGCCCCATGGGATTCGTAATAAAGTATTGATCGATACCGTGTGTACAAAAACCGTCCCCTTGAATCGGGCGATCTGGTTAACTAAATGTACCTTATATGGGGAATTCTTGATGTTAGAGAAGAAGAAAAAAATCAAGGGCCTGCCCCTGAAAAATACCCAAACATCTTCCCAACCATTACCCAATTGGTTACATGAATGGACACAACAAGTGGGAGATTATGTCTACAAATACGCTCGAGAAATGGATAATGTCACTACCATGGACCGCAAGATCAGTTATATGACGAAATATAATTATCTAATCTCCTACATCTCCCTGTTATACATTGAATGCCTTCTTGATAAGACCTATTTCCTTACCTTGGTGGCATCATTCTTCATGGAAGGGTTACTGGGTCATACTTCATCCACTCCTGATGATGATGATGAAGATGATGATGAAGAGGTTCATGATAACCATGCTACTAATAATGGCTATTATTATGGTCAACGATTGGTGGCACTTCAGTTGATTGAATTGTTCTGGAATGATTATCTTAAACTGGATTACCTCCTAAAAGAAGTGGCTCTGGGGCTATTACTTAATTATCATCATTGTCAACGACAAGGAGGGATGTTTCAAGCATTGATACCTTCAATCACCGAAAAAGTCATCTATCTTTTCAAACGAAACATGAACTTGTTTATCATCCCTGCTCATTGGGGGTTAGTACAAAAGCCTTTATGGCAAATCCTTGATGTCGATTTGCTGCCATGGTTTAATGATGACGAACGAAACGACCTTCATAAGCATCTTGAATTAATCAAGTATCGTAATGAATCGTTGATGCTAAATTATTCATCAAATGCTCGATCCCAAAGTGATTTACTCAGCAATCGTCCATCAGATGATCTTATTCGGTTGATTCATCATTTGGATCATTATCGGTTAACTGATCATCTTGTGGGGTTATTAAGTGGTCCTCAATGGAGAGTATATCTTCGAGCTCTCCTCTCGTGGCTGGTATGTTCACCAGTAAATTCAACCAGTGAAGGGGCACTTATTGTATGTCAATTCTTGAAGAAACAAGTGGTTACTGCTCAACTGAGAGTTGAAATTGAAAATGAAATCGTCGACGTTGTTTATCAATTGGCAGAACAAATCCCCAAATCAAGATATAACCATTTATATGTGGTGATCAATGAACTATATCAACTTAAATTGTTGACGATTGCTGGTTACTTACGGAAGCTCATTGCTCTGGGGATGTTTTATGGAGATTTGGCTTCGACTCAAGTTAAAGTCCATGTTAATATCCTTCATAACCTCCCCACCATTAACAATAAGCAATGTAATAACCTTTTAAGAAAGGTGGGACAACCTAGTGACGATTTTTCAACTAAATTTGATCAAGGGAAGCAGCTATTAACCAGTGACCTCATTGATAAGGTCATTGATAATCAACCGATGGATTTAACTGAAACGATGAAACCTATCATCAACTTAGAAGTGGGACTCAAATTCTTACTCATTAATTGGCTCACCACCGAATTTAGACATCGACTACTGGCGACACAAAAGTTGATCCATATTACTCCAGAGGTGGTCACCAATCTATATTGGTTTTATCGTACCACGGATAACCTCCCAGTATTCTTTAAAGATTTGGTTCGGTTTATCCTCCGTAACGATGCCGGGGTGATTATTTGTTACATGGACCTGCTCTATTTATTGGCAAGAATGGTGATGCAACATATGCCATTGATCAAATTTGTTACCCTGCTGGCTCAGGACTCAATGCTGGTGGGATACCTGTTGTTTGAATTGATGTTGAAGCTGTATCTCGATTTGCTGACTCGGGAATTTGATTATTTTAACTTTAATGCCATTTGGCAATTCATGGAATTAAAGATTGATAAGAGAGCCATGGGGGGAAGACTGGTACTGCTGTTACTGCCGGCTACGGGACCACCCATCACTCATCATAGTGGCGGTAGTCATGGATCTCCTCCTTCAAAGACGCCAATATTCGAGGCGATGGTTGATTCACCAATGAGATTTTCTGATGATGGCATTATCATTACCAACTCCCCTAAAGTCCAACTCATGGAATTGGTACAATTACTCTCTGCTGCCCAACGAGCACCATTGCTTGAAATCTCCCCGGATGAATTACAAGAATTGGTGACGAAGGTGGGAGTGGAATCTAATACCCTCCTGCTAGTGGCGATGTCATTGATGAAAGAAACTACATGTATTGAACTGGTGGTTAAGCTTCTCATCTATCACCGATTACATGATCGGGCCCAATATAAAGAAACAATGGAGGACTTGATTAACAAATTGTTGATCGTTGATGATGATATTGCAAAGAGAGCTCTTGGAATCATTGCTTGTTATGAACTTGTCCCCTTTGGTGAACTCGCCAATTCGATTAAATCAAATCCAAAGTTCCTCTTATGGTTACTTCAAGGGGAGACCACCGGACTTTCCCAAGCGATGCAAACGCAATTGGAAGCAGTTCGAAGTTGGAACATTAATCGCTACCATACCAAGTATGTCGAGTTTATGCTTGAAGTGATTCGACTGGGGATTCCATGTAATCAGTTTATGACAAAACAATTAGCAGCGAGAGAAGTTGCTGTTGTCAGCTATGTCATGGAATTACCCACGACGGAGATTTTGCTGTTGATTAACCTGATAGATATCTTCTCTCAGCCAATCACCGATGCCACTCTGGTAGTGGCGATTGCTCCCGAAGTTGATGAATTCAATTTGCCATTTTATCAATTGGCCATCCGGGCGATAGCTGAGGATGATACCGTTGATGTTGCCGAAATTGCCAGTCAATTATTCCTCAAGTTCAATTTCCGCTTTCCCGAAATTAACCGGTTTTATGGCGAGCTGTTTGAGCTATTACCTCAACAGTTTAAGGCCAAAGTGGTGGGATACTTGGAAACGATTCTATTAACCAATTTGAGATTTGTTGATGGCCGCATTGAATTGATCATCGGATCAAAAGAAGAGGGGATTGATGTGTTACCAATCTTGGCCGATGCTTTCAATAAATTTACTACTAGTGGAGGCATCATTGACCAAGGGTCATTTCTGCCAATAACCGGTCCTAGCCCCATCCTCGAGAAGTTTACTACCAATTTAGTAGAAGCCGCTAATGGCAACTACGATGAAAACCCCAATAACTTGAAACGGACGATTCTGATCTTCCTCAGAATCTTGATCATATTCCGAGTGGCCATCTCCACCGGACTTTCAAATGAAGTGGAATCGGTGATCCGGTTTGTCAAGAATTTGGTTAAATTATTACATCTGGCATTTTTAGTCCAAGGGAGTATCAAACTCCGGATCGTGTTGTATGACTTGTTGCTCCTTCTTAAGTCACTGGTATCACTGACGTCGGTATCCCTCGATGATTCTACAGGGTTAACTGTCCCCGGAGACTCGCTGACATCAGCAGCAATCGATGCTATCTTTGATTTAGATGATCCCACCAATAGTGTTGGCTTTGGAAATGTTGCTGATGGTCCTCATATCGATCTGGTGGGGGTCTTGGATGAAACCGAACTCAGTGGTGGTGATTATAACTATCTAAATAACCTGGGATTGGTGTTGGTACCAGCAACAAGGGAACTGTCCCTGCTTACCAACTTTTTGAACGCATCACTGGCAAAGCAAGCAAAAAAACGTCATAGTAAGTTTCTGGTGAAGGGGTTCGAAATCTTTGAGGATACCCTGACTGGGTTAAATGATGGCTGTATCAACCTCTCATTATTTGATGCTTTTACCACTAAGGAAAACCCCCCATAGCATGATTATGCATTATACGCATGAGGAATAAATAGACTCAACTAAGCACTGGTTATTATTATAAGCCATTACTCAATAAATTCTTGGCCAGTATTTTCCACTCCAAGTGCATAAGAGATGAACCATTAATAAATGGAGAGGGATCAATCACAATATCATAAGATATCTTTGATGCCGTTATCCACAAAGGCTAATCTCGGTTATTTACCAATATTCAAACTTTAATCTATTGTTATTGGGCTTCTTTGACATTATCTATTTCATCAGTCCTGTATACACTCGTAAACGCACAGGTAAAAGTGTCACAGTAGTAAACTATAAACCCGCAGTCGGTCAGGCTATCACTGGCTATTTTATAAGCGGCCCCGTTTCACCGATTCGGATAACCTCAACTATAAATAACCCGGTAAATATGGCATTGTTTCTCTAACCTATTCATTCGTTATTATGCTTCCCTTAATCGTGTTAGCCGGTGTTGCATTGGCAGCATCATCATCATCTCAAAGTGCCGTCACTACTCCCCCTACAGTACCCAGGACTGCTACCATCAATGGGTTTGCTGATCCCATTTATTCTTCGGTATCTCCATGTGTTCAACAGTGCTTGAAGGATAATAGTAACACCGGCAGCACTCCCTGTCCTTATTGGGATTCAGGGTGCTTGTGTATCATGCCCATGTTTGGTAATCCCATCGCTGATTGTATTGCTTCTTCTTGTGCTGGTCTGGAAGTTTCTGTTGCCACTTCCGCCGCTATTTCCATGTGTTCTAAGGCGGGGGCATGGAGTCCTTATTGGATCATTAGTGCTGCTGAATCAACCGCTTTACAAAGTGCTGCCGCCAAGGTAATTGCAACTAGTCTGTCTGCTGTTGAAACAACTCCTGGGTCTTCTTCCCCTACTTCATCGTCGTCGGATGCCGTGTCTACCGCTCAAGAAACCTCCACTTCGGAAACTGTGGTTCAAACTTCAACCGAACCATCTTCTTCGGTGGGAACTACTACTCCTGAAACCACCACAACTGCCCCAGAAGAATCTCTGTTATCCCAAGTCACTTCTGTCCCTGGATCTTCATCTCAACTGCAAAATGGTATTGTTGCTAGTGAAGGTGAATCCGTTTCTCTGTCAGTTGGTGAATCGATTTCCGAATCGGTCTCTGGATCAGCTTCGGAATCAGCCTTGGAATCTGCTTCGGAATCGGCCGTTGAGTCAGCATCTGAATCAGCTTCCGGATTAGCTTCCGGCTTAGCCTCTGAATCAGCATCCGGATCAGCCTCTGAATCAGCCTCCGAAATCGCTTCTGAGTCTGGCCTTAAATCGGCTTCTCAGTCATCCTTTGAACCCTCTAACAATGTGACTCAAAGCCAACCGTCGTCGATTGCCTCCTCCACTGGCTACATTAATGTTACCGTTACTGAAGACAAGACCGTCACCGATATCGTCTTCTACTGTCCTGAAACAACTACCGTCACCTTGACCAAGTGTGATACCGTGTGTAAGGAAACCACTACCGTTTGTGAACCAGGTACCGTTACCATTACTGGGGAATGTGTCGTTCCTGCTACTTACGTCCCTCAATCCATTGGTGAAACAAAAGTGACTGCTCAACCTCCAAAGGCTTCCCCAACCAAGGAAGCCATCAACAGGGCACCCACTACGGCACCCACTACGGCACCCACTACTGAAAACCCCACCATTAATCCTACTAAAGCCCCCGTTGCTGCTCCATCAAAATCGTTAGCTAATCAATCTAGAGCTCCTCAACAAACTCAACCTTCGGTTGAATTATCTAATGGCGCCCTTAAACAATCAATTGGCGTCATCGGAGGTCTCGTTATCATGGCGGGTATGTTCGTTTAAGTTGGTATTTAATTATTTTTATGAGCAACCCAAAACTCACACTTGTAGATAAATTGTGCCAATGACTTGGAATCACCAGAATAAGTCGTTTCAATGCCACTCTCTTCAACGTCGATGGTGAATCCCATTCGTTCACAAAGTTCTAATAAATCGTTTCTCAGCATTTCCAATCCCAGATGATGAAGATCATCTTCCCAATGCCATAATAATGGACCCAAATTAATCCATTTACCATTTGGTTTCAAACAGTGGTGAATTGTCCGTAAATAATCGATGACGTTGGTGGCGGTATCCAAGAAGAAGCAAGTGACAACCACATCATGGGCTTCATGATTTAGATTCCGGAAATCTAAGGTTTCCTGCTGATTGGAATCTTCAGTTGGGGGGAGGTCAGTGGGTCCATACAAATCAGTGAACAGACCCGCCGTCATCGACATTAAATCACCAAAGGGGATCTTACCATCATATTGTTGATAAAGCTCCCCAAGACTCATTGGAGATACATCGGGTACCGAAACCGGTCTCATCATATTAAGTCGACGAACAACATTGGATGCTTTACAAATGTAGGGGAACACCAGATGAGAATGAGGATAAGGACAATGGTTAATCAAGAAATTCAGTAATAGCAACATATGATAGCTATACTCATTACCTTGAGTCCAGAACCCTCGTGACACCAACTCATATACCAATCGACCAAGACCAGCGCCCGGTACCAACACTTTGACATTTTGACGGGTATAGATATCGGGATAAAGCTCCTCTAATGTAGTACAAATCTTACCAAACGTTGCCTTCCGTTCTTCAATGCCTTCATCCAGCCATTCTCGACTCAATTGAAGTAATACCAGTCTTACCTTATCAAAGGTATCGGTAGTAGCCCTTGTCCATGAACTAGAATCTCCAGCACCCCATTCTTCGGCTACTGATTGTGCCATTTGCTTGGTAAACATATCATTGATGGAGATACACTCTTTAAGGTCTTCAAGGTTTCTTTCAAACCACGGAAGCAATTGACGATCTTTGCTAGTGAGAGAGTGCCATTTCTTTTCACGAGGAGTAACAATTGTTTCCGTTTGCCATTGACCAAAATTGTAATACGACAGAAGCACTTTGGTGAGGGCCAGGTATTCTTCTTGATCCATCGTCACTGAACCCAAGGGGGATGATTGATTAAGAAAAATGCTTACTAAGCACGCATTCCATCAGGAATCAAAGATTGATACGAAAAATAATAAAAGTGCCGTAGCTGGGAGCCGTTAGCAGCCACAGTATTTTGACTATATATATCTAGAACCACAATGATAACAAATCATCATGTCATTCTACGGAGGAATCAATGCTTATGATATTCATGTATATTTTCACGATACTAACGAAGCCGAACATCAGGAAGCATTAGCCCTTCGAGATAAGGTCACTGGGGATTTTGCTGATGATATTGCCAAGGGGACCATCATCATTAAATCATGGGATAAACCAGTTGGACCTCATCCCACCCCAATGTGGGAATTAGACTTTGCTGACCCTCAGTTGTTTGTTCGGTTAGTACCTTATTTCCAAGTTAATCATGGGTCATTACTGGTATTGATTCATCCTCATTCACCAAAAGGAGAATATATCGATCATACCATTCATGGATTATGGTTAGGTCATAAAGTCCGGTTAGATTTATCCAAACTTAATATATAACCTTCCATACTCTTACCGAATGATCATCACTACCAGCAGCAATGATGATTTCATCCGATCTCGGGGCAAATTGAATCAGATTCACCCGACTAGCAGGTGTTTGCTGTTGAGGGAATTGATAAGTTTGTTGTAAATCATCTCCCACTTTACCCATGAAGATATCTCCCGATTCTAACCCAGCAACAAATTGGTTACCTTGTCTACAATCAACAGTGGTCACCGGCGATTCAAATTGAAGAGTGGCAAGTGGTTGTTGTGCCAGATCAATTGACCATAATTTAATCAGCTTATCTCTCAGCCCAGTGATGAACTTGGTATTATTAACCCAAGCACCATCCCAAATAATCCGAGAATGAGCCTTAACATTATGTTGAATGAGTTCAAATTGTCCCAGAGATTCATCCACTAACTTCCAAAGGGAAAACAGTCTATCTCTCGAAGTTGCAAGCAAATGACAACCATCAGGACTCCAATGGAGAGAGGTGATGGTAAGAGTATGTCCTTCAAGAGGAGTCTTCACCAATTGGAAATCCTGGTTGGCATTAAACACTCGAATCACCGCATGCTTAGCACTATTACTCTTACAAGCACTAGCAATAAGCAGGTGATTGGGATTAACGGCAACACACAGGATTTCATACCCATGACCATAAAGCTTTTCCAATTCAGGGTATAAGGTGTATTTTTGTAAAATGTCTTCCAATGGTTGACCCTTTAATAATGCCAATACATCTTCATTATCTTCCGATTCATTTTCGTCATCATTATTTTGTGCTTGGCCTGCTTTATTCGAGAGCCCCAATACAGGAACTGATGCTGTGGTTGGGAGGGATTGATCCAATACTTTAACGTCACAGTTATTGGTTAATAATTGACCAATCAGTGATGTCATTCGGAATACCCGAAGCACCTTTTCATCACCACCACTAACAAACATGGTACCATCATCCAGTAAGTTATCAAGACAGATCATATCATAGCCATGAATTTGAGGACGACTAAACTCATAAAATCGGTCGCCATGAGGGGCAAAAAGTCTTGTAGTTTGATCGAGACTGGTAGCGTAAAAGTATTCCCCACGAGGATTCCATTTAACTTGAGTAACTTCTTTAATGGGACCAGTAGTACCGGGAATAGCGGTAAATTGGTCATCACCTTCCAGTTTACGGTACACTCTAATTGACCCCGTCTTACCACTGGCCAATACATATTCATCAGAACCATCAATGATCCAAAGACATCCCCAAAACCCCCCAGAAGACCCAGTGGCAGTCAGGGCCCCCTTGATAGATAATTCCCCTAATCGACTAATAGGACACCAAATCCCCAGATCTTCATCCATCAGCCAAATCATAAGCGCCGTATCCGCCAGGGTTGAAAGTAATTGATATTTAGTAGGATGCCATTGTAACCCTTGTACCCAATCATCATGACCAACAAGCAAAGCATCAAAAGTAAAAGCCGCTTGAGAATCTTCAACAGCAAACTTATATTGCTTATTCAGCAATAATACCAATTGGGAATCATCTTGAACTTGAATGGCATCATCGATGAATAATCTCCATAATCTAATATAACGATCTTGAGACCCCAGAGCCAAAACGTATTCATTATGACCCACATGACGGAAGCTAAGACATTTAATCCAATCTTCATGCCCATTAAGCTTTTGTACCAACTTCAAATTGGTAGTAGACCCACTATAGATGTATACTTGATGTTTAGTCCCCCCAACAGCAACAACGTATTTATTAGCACCAATAGGTTGAATGGCAATGGATAAGGGATAAAGATCCAAATCAATCGATTGTAAAACATCCCCCAGGGAGGAGATCACCGCCATCTTCTTATCGGTAGCCCCCGTGATGAAAAATGAATCTTGTTTACAAGTGGCCAACGTGGTGACACTTTTAGTATGAACATCAACTTCCTTGACCGGTTTAAAATCTTCCCAGATCACCACCTTCAGGTCTTCACCAATTGATATTAACTTTGACCCGAGGTAATGAACCCCGGTGACGGTATTTGAATGATACTTTAACGTTCTCGTTTGAATATCGTTACCAAGAGGATCCCAAAGGCCAATGGTGGTACCAGCAGCATAAGCAAGGTATTTATTCCCATAATCAAATACTTGAGACTGACGGTTCAGCCCAATGAATACCCCAAGGTTGGTAGCCATCTGCGATGAGATCAGTGCGGCTCACGACCATGGTTTAAAACATGCGATAACTAACCACCTAGAGATATCAATGAAAAGCTATGGCATTGTGATTGGCTACTAACATAGTGAAATACCCATGAATAGGAGTTATTAGACCCCCATAAACAAAGTTAATTACTTTTAATCCTTAATTGACTCCTTGTATTAATACAGATATCCTCCGTCTCTTTATTTCGATGGGTAAAGGTTTAATTGAGACAATATCCAGGGTATTTTAGACAACATCATAAAATAAAGGATTACCACCGCACAAATATACCATATTAGAAGAAGGTTTAACGCACGACGTTGAGATTCAATCTTCGCTTGGTATTCACTGTGTATCTTACAATTCATGCAATCTTTATGACCGCAAGGGATGAATTTAGCTCTTGGATTGGCCATTGAATTGGATGGATAAGGATGAGTGGAACATGGTAGGGGGACCCAGACATTTAAATATTCACCATTTGGTTATGACTCCTTGGGCACACCTCATGATATCACTTTCCTAATTCAGACACCTGAGCGTCAACTTTCCATATCCATCCATCTATGATACCAACAGTTGTGGGGTAGAAGAAATGACATATCAAACAACCAGGGAATCATTGTCTGTATTGGTACCATTATTAATTGGTATCAATTTCTGGTCATTATAAATCCATGTCAATGCCATAGAGTTAGTAACTCCATCTTAAATAATTGTCCATCAACTCCAACATCCTCTTTGAGTTGATTATTCATAAATCGTTTGTGTTAATCGATAATAAATCGATCTCTGCTGATGGGCCGGAGACGATTTTTGAAATTTGACCTCGACAAGATCAAATCATCTTCACTGGAATCATCATCATCATCACCACCATCCCAGTGATGATTTTCATTTGCAACGTCAATTTGATGATTTCCTAACGATATTGTCGTTGGAGATTGATTCAAATTAGGCGATGCCACCAGGTCAGTTCTGATTTCAGGATCACCTTCGACAAACAAGTTTCTGAATTTGACGGTGTAGCTGTTTATCAAAATGGGAGAAAAGGTGTCATTCTTATCCTTTAAATCCTTGGAAACCATCATTTGTTGGTGTCTTCTCATCACCTTATGTTCTAAAGGACAATTAGGTCGAGGACAGGTACCATCCTCTTCAAAATCGGGACAGATAAGAATATGAAGAAAAGGACACTCCGTACCTCTAGAACAATATCCATCAATAACAAACGGTCGACACGACCAAATCTCGACATTCTTGTCACCAAAAAATGGCGGGATATGATGGACGAATGAACAATTAGGACGAGGACAATTTCTCGTTATCAAGTACTTACGACAATATTGGGTATTAAATGTAGTGGAAGTATGATTCAATAAACAATCACGATCTTCACAGCGAGGATATTTCCGACAAAGTCGGATGCGTTGAGGATCATGAATAAAATTGCAATTGGTACCAAACTTACAATATCCCGTCCGTCCAAAATTGCCACAGTATCGAGGTTTTCGTGGCTGGTATTGTTCCTGGATTATTTCAACCGTTCCTCGCCTATTGGTAACACAATCACGACTTTTAAATTTAACCGATGGTTTGCGAGGAAGATCAAGAGGATAGAACATGTAGCCATTTTCATCACAAGCATACCTGATCCCGGATTCAAGAACCCGGTCATAGCCATCACAATTCCTGAGGTTTTTAGCAATGATAGCTGGGGTAACATTCATCATTTGGGTAGGTTTATCTGCTTCTAATGGACGAAGATCTTTAATATTGGGCTCATCGCTAGTGTGTACAAGCGCCGATTCCATGGTTGTTGATGGTATTGATGGTTGTCTGGTTGTTGGTGGTATTGGTGGTTGTCTGGTTGTCGGTATCATTTCTGGCAGCATGTTTGTCTCTATTGCCGAGTCAATGCCTATCGGTTCAACAACAGAGTCAATGGTTGTTGGTTCAACTACCAAGTCAACGTTTGTCGGTACAATTGTCGATTCAATATCCATATCATCTTGATCGATATCGCCCCCTCCTGAAAGGAGTAATGGAGGTAACAACGTAGGAGGGGGACCATTACTGGTAGCAGAAAATGGTGGAGGATCAGGGTAGAAGGTAAAGTCTTCACTTTTAACCATGATAGGTTCCTTACGGTCAAACTTTACCTTTGGTTGTCTTAGCAGCCGTCGACCTTTTGGTGCTTTGGGTTTTGCTCGGATATGATGGTTAAGATACTCATATCTCAGCTCTTCATGGAAGTGTAATAGTTTCCTCATCATCACCTTTCTCCTTAGTTGCTTTAGCTGCTTTTGTTTTGCTAATAGATGGTTGTAGCCATCATTGGAGTCATCCTCCATGGAGATGATTTGTGATCGCGCTTCATCCAAGAGTAAATACCATGAGCTATCCTCGAACCACTAGTTATAGTCGCAATGCTTTAGGGGAGATTCTCCCCTTGGATCCTGATTCCTTGACTGAAATCATCTCCTATACCCTCAGTTTACCCCTGGCGACTGCCGTTGAATCCCATCTAATGGATATGTTAGGTGCTTCTGAAGCTAGTCTTAAATTCATCAGTCAATTTTTAAAGTTGAAGCAAGAAGATGAAGATAATGAATTAGCAAAGAAGAATAAGAATAAGCGGAATACTCGACCTCCAATCCCCCCACAAACAACCAAGAAAACTAATGGAGCTTGGGGAAGTAATGGTAATGAACAAAAACCAGCAACAATAAGGAATAAAGGAAGATTGGAACATAAGAAGACCCCTACCAATACCTCCCAATTATTAGATATTAAACCAAAGACGGAATTGACCCCTCAACAGGCCAAACGAAGCAAACGAAAGAATGTGGATAATCTTCAAGACGTCGAAGCGGCATTACATGATTTAGAAGTTGCTGATGCCCAAACCCAAGCTAATAGAAGATGTAATTGTATGGGACAACGACATCCTCTCTTTGAAGTGGTGCCTAATTGTCTTAATTGTGGTAAGATCATCTGTGTTAAGGAAGGGCTTCAACCATGTCTGTTTTGTGGCCATCATTTATTAAGCAAACAAGATCGAGATCAAATAAGACAGATTCTATTAAATGAAAGGGGTCAATTGGAAGATAATGGGGAAAAGCTCCAACAACGTCAACTGCCTCAACCTCAACCTCAATCACAAAAGAAGAAATCAATCAAGATCACAGTTCGACTGGGTACAGGGAAATTCTGGGATGAACAAGCAGATGCCTTGGCTCAATTAGAACAAGCGAATAAGGATAAACTCAAGCAAGAGGTTGAAGATGCTAAACATGCGGAAGAAGTGAAGAAACAAGAAGAAGAACTAAAACGGTATGAACATGAGAAGATGTTAAGTGATACCTATGATGAAGACCTTATAGTGGCACAAAAGAGACTCGAGACATTATTAAATTTCCAAGCAACGGGGGCAGAACGGACAAAGATTATTGATCGGGCCGCCGACTTTGATATGCCTACGCTGAGTTCGACGATGTGGCTTCTGCCAGTTGAACGAGCCCTTCAGTTGAAGAGACAACAAAAGCAACTTCGGAAACAAGATAATCGTAAAGAGACTCGCAAGGGACGTGGGAAGCGGGTGATGGAGATGGTGATTGTTAATGGTAAGGCGCAAATGGTGGAAAATACCACTTACCTGAAATCAGATGAAGAACAAGATGATGAAGACATTGAACAATTACAAGAAGAAATCACTGAAGCCAAATTGGCGGAAGAATCGATCCAACTGCAACAGGTATGGGATTATGAACGGGATGATGGTAAATGGGAGAAACCAAAGTATATGGGACATGTACCCGAAGGTAATGGGGAATCAGTGACTTCAAGACTTCAATTTAATAGTGGAGGAGATGAAACGGAATTAGTGGCGATCTTACCATCATAAATCGATATACATAATTTACGGGACTGTATATAGCGGCACCAAGTTGGCGATCATTGATCTCACGTTCTAGCCTCAAGTATATGCCAGTATTGGGGGTACCAATAACCCAATGTACTACAGGCAATACGTTATTTTTATCGGTTGATTTTACTATTAAAGATGATGTTACATCACCGATAATTATTACTGCTTCCATTGATGGTGGGTTATACACCACGACATTATCTAAGGACGATATCACCGAGGGGATATGGCAACCACGATTTATAACCAATGAACAGTATCCTGAGCGGGTGGCAATACTCCATCACCTTTTACAATTGAGTACTACTCCATTTAAGTCACCATTTCGATTACAAGCGGGTAAACAAGATGATGATATCAAGGTGATGATTAAAACCGGGGATCGGCTACCGAAAACCATTGCCAGCTTCATTATTTATCATACCAATGAAACAAATAATGATATATTTCGTCAATGGCTTGAAATTATCTGTGGTCAACAAACAAAGCAAATGTCATCGGTGATGGTATCCATTGAAGAACTATCGCAATTAAAGACGAAATTAATGATGATCGAGGAGCAAAACCATCAAATGGAGAAGGACCATTATCGAATAGTCGATGATCTTAAGCAGAAGTTCACCCTGGCATTACAATCGAAGAAAAAGATGATTTTTGAATTACAACGAGATAATTTACCTATGGATCGATTATATGGGTTAAATGAAGAATTTGCTGAGAATGAAGGTAAATTAGCATTGATGGGGGGAAACAGGATAGCTGAGGTTGTTGAGAATCGTCGACAGGTGAATGAGGTGGAGTCAACCAAGCCCAAAATTACCAAGAAGAGAAAGATTAAGATTGAAGATGAGGATGAAGAGTATATGGATGTTAAGGAATCGATTCATCAATCTAGGGATATTATAATAACGAAAGAGGAGTCTATTATCACGGCGGTAGTTGATGATGAAGTTAACCAGGACAAAACCGATGAAGAGGCTAACCAAGACAATGTCGAGGATACAGAAGCTAACCAGGATCAAAGTGACCATAAAGAAGATGCCCAGGACAAAACTGATGATGACAACGACGACGACGACGATGACGATGACACCAGGAAAAGTACTTCCAAATCTACTAATGAAGAAGTGGTGGAAGATAGTCAAAATGATACTGATTATTCCGATGATGACTAATTATTCCGGTGATGATATTTTTAATAAACTCTATTAATAACTACCTCTCTTTAGGTGACCCTTCCATGGGGTTCGTATACGCCGTATATTATACCCTGAGGGGTTTTGTGTTATTGTTCTAGTACAGGACGTGTTCAAATTGTGAGGGTGGACATATCGGGGGAGCGTGCAAACATCATCGCGAAAATACCAACCTTCGACGCGACCACAGGGTATGAGCTATTACGACCCGTACCACCCACAATATATGGCCCATCAGCCATATTATGGGTATATCGATGAAGGGGAATATTATATCCGTGACCAAGTGGTTCCTCAGTACCCTCGACAGCCCCTCCAACAAGGGTATTCCTACGATGATTTCAGTCTTAGGTTGTCGTCAACCCCTCAAGTATCCCTCCCTATCCAAGGCATGCATCAACCATCAATGTCTCTGAACTTATCCATGCCTCTTGTTTCTGATAATATCCACCAGGGTCTCGTTCATCAACAATCTCAACCGTTGGCAGAAGCTCCCCCAAGACATGATACATCATCTCCAACTTCAAACGCCGCCCCTTCAAGAACGGTGTATTTGGGTAACATCCCTCTGGATATCCTGCCTAATGAATTGTTGGAATATGTTCGACTGGGGATTTTGGAATCGGTGAAAATCTTACCCCAAAAAAATTGTGCATTTATCCTGTTTGTCGATCATCAACTGGCATTATTATTTCATAGTGATTGCATTTTGAAAAAATTATCCATTCAAAACCATGATATTCGGGTTGGTTGGGGGAAGAATCTGCCGATTTTACCCGCGGTGTTGGAAGCGATTCAACGAGATGGGGCCACGAGAAATGTGTACCTTGGTAATTTAACCAACCCTCAAACGGGTGAAACCATCACTGAAGAAGAATTACGCGCCGATTTGGCTTGTTATGGGGTGATTGATTGCATTAAGATTATCCCCGACAAGGGGATTGCGTTTATTCATTTCCTTCTGATTCTTTCCGCCATTCGTTGTGTTTCTAACTTACCATTAAAGGAAAAGTATTTGGATAAGAAATGCTTCTACGGTAAGGACCGTTGTGCTTTCATCACCAAGACTCAACAACACAATGCCGCTCAATATCTTGGGTTGGCCCCAGGGATGGAACATATCGTTACTGCCGCTGATAGAGAATATATTTCTAGTGCCTTGGTTCAACAACTGGCGGCTGCCGCTCAAATTGCTACTCAAGCAGGAGGTGCAGAAAACTTGGGTAATCGGACGGTTTATTTGGGTAATTTACACCAAGACCTGTCAGTTGAAGAGATTTGTAACGTTGTTCGAGGAGGGTTATTACAACTGATCAGATTTTTAAAAGAACGTCATGTTTGCTTCATCACCTTTGTCGATCCCATTGCTGCTGCTCAATTCTTCGCCATGTGTCAATTACATGGGTTAACCATTCACAATCGAAGAATTAAAGTGGGTTGGGGGAAGCACCTGGGCCCCCTTTCCAATGCCCTTTCGTTGGCAGTTTCAAATGGGGCTCTGAGAAACATTTATATTGGTAACATCACCGACTTTGATCATTTTAACCAAGATAAATTACGGGAGGACTTTGGCAAATTTGGTGATATTGAACAGATCAACTTTTTACAAGAAAAGAACTGTGCATTTATTAATTTTGTCAACATTGCCAATGCCATCAAAGCCATCGATGGTATTAAGCTGTTTGGTGATTATAAAAACTTGAAGATTAACTTTGGAAAGGATCGTTGTGGGAATTTACCTCGTCAATTTCAATCACAAATCGCTAATGGTAACGGCGGGGTTGGGGTTGCCAGAGATGGGGTAAGAGATGGGGTTGGGGTTGTCGGTGATAATTAAGAAAATTTAAGGCATCTTGCATTTAATGGGCTGATTTCTCTTATTGGGATGGTTGTTACTTGGGAAAGTTTAGTTCTCTTGCATTGTCATTCGTGGCAATTTATCCGGCATTTACTTTAGTTCGTCCAGCCTTTATAGACAATTTTGTTATTTTACCATATGCCACCATGGGGATGTAACTAATATATAATCTAGAAAATGTCAATAAGCTTTACTTTTAAATATAAAAAGGTGATTGTAGTTTTAAAAAAAAAGATTGCAAAAAGAAAAGACTTGACCGCGCCCGGGCTCGATCCGGGGACCTTATGCGTGTGAAGCATACGTCATAACCAACTAGACTACACAGCCGAAGTTGAAAACGGTGGGCGTGTCTGTATATAAGGGGCAGAATACAAAGACGAAAAAAGTCATCATATTTGCAAGGAAAAACACTGGTACATTTCCCAAAGTTTAACTAAGTAAATGTTTTGCAACTTTAAACCCTAGAAAAGTGGATAAAAAACCTATAATATCACTATTAAACCATTTTCATAGGTTTTTATGGTTGGCCATCTGATAAGCCTAAAACCCCTCAGGTTTAATTCTTACACTAGATTGATCTAATTCATTTATTTGATCTCTATAGTAGGTTCATTCAACGTTAAATAAAGTGGGGTTTATCCACTAAAATTTGGGGACAAGCGCAATCATAAGTAACGCCAATATAAGCAATATACCAACACTGATGGCGACTTTAATCATATACATCCAACCAACTTTCCCCCCAGTCTTGTTTTCCAAGTATCTATTCAAATTCTGATCGATTTTCCGAAGCATGGTCGAGTTTTTCGCCAAGTTATCGCTGGTATCATTAAGGACGGTTAAATCATCACCCAAAATCTTTTGAGAAAGGGACACTGCCCCTTGACGTAAACTCAGAGTTAAATCTGATAATTCATTGATCAAATCCAGTTGAACATTTTCATGATATTCATTAATTTTATCGTCATCCAATTTTGTCGATTGACCCCCCTTTAGTAATCGTTGACGTAATTGTTGTAAATCTTCCTTATCGGCAACCACTTGAGAGGTTAATCCCTTAGTATCACTCGAGCCATCACCAAGTGATGATGATTGCAGGTTAGATGTCAACAGTTTAAGCTTCTTTTGGTCATCGATGATGCGGTTGATTAGATAGAGTTTCTCATCGAGTAAATCACAAAGTAACCAATCGATCCGGTCAGAAAGTGATTGGTTTTGTGGGGATTGAGGGAGGTTGGTCACCACTCGTTGAAGGTTGAGGACATCGGACTTGATTCCGTGGAGCTTATATTTGGTTAACACTGGCGAGGGGGAATAATGGTAGGCGGTTTCGGTAGTATATTCGAGTAGTGGCGGAAGGTTTAATTGTTTGATATTGGCGACATGTGCATCGACACTCTGAGCAATGATGTCCATTATCGGTAGGTTGTTGGTAATAGGGTAATAAAGGATGTTAACGCGTGGTAAATTGTGGGTGGTGGGTGGTGCGGCACTAAAATTGTTTAACCGGTTGAACCAATCGTCAATTTAAACGAATCGTCAAACAAATGACAGCAATAATATAATTAATCCCGCCGAGGGCAATCAATGGATATTTATGGTGTAAGGAGGTTCGAGTGGTACTTTCCAACGGTTCTTCGGTGATCACAAAATTTGACACTAGGGTATAATTTTTCGCAACACCTCAATTACGTAACCGATGTACAGGAAGCGAAGGAGGAATGGTGGTTAACTGAGGTTGACGATGGTGAAATCAATGAAATAACTTTTTACCAATTTAAGTAATAAGTCAGGGTAACTGGTTGAGGGGTTAAAAGATAAAAATGAGTAAGAAAACGTGGTAATAAATCATGATAAATCAAATTCGTATATAATGTCACAAATGTGGGGTACTGCCCTTTAGGATTGTCCAAATGACATGGGCGGTGGTTAACATGAAATCAAATAGAAAAGGGGGTGGAAATGGGCGACTTCAACCATTAGTTTAACCACATTTGCTGACAGTAGAAAGTGGAGGTGATTTATTGGTAATTATCGTCTATCAATAAAAATTGGTGCGATGGTAGCTTAGTAAACACCACAAACAAACAAATGAAACAAACAACCCTGAAAGGACAATTCGATATTAGTTTATTGTAATGATAATAACCACCCCCGTTGAATTGCAACCTCATGGTGGAGAATGCCCTGCATATGTAACCCATCGTGTAAGGATTGCATTACCGCACAAATTGACAATGAGGTTTATCAACCACCAATGGTAGGGTAACCAGTCGTCATTGAGTAAATTAACCAACACCCGATTATGATAATATCATTGATATAGTCACACTGGGAAAGTTGGTCATTATTGATAATGACCCCATCCCTGTAGCTTCTTATAGGTTAGTTCGCGACCCCATGCAACTACAGTTAATACGAGGTTATCTACCAGCATTCGATTATCTTGAACAATAACCGTGTCCACCTGCCTTGAACACGTTGTGTCATTTCATCATGATTCATTGTCTAATAATAACTAACTAACCATAGCAACTACCCTTAACCCCTTTCCCCCCATCTCTCTAACAATTGGTGGTCCTCAACTCAATGATGGCTTGTGCCCCTGACGCTTATGGTAATAGTTCGCACAGCCATTCGCTTTGGTACCTACAGTGTGAGGCCACGCGGGAATCGCACCAAAACAAATTACCTGACACACACCTTCGACACTTGCAATCGATATCACAACACCTATTGGGAAACCATCGATAGTCCTAATCGCATATCGACCCCCTACCCCATCATTAATCACCCATCGGTCGTTGTCATCATGCTGTCGGACCCCCTTCATGTGTCCATCCCCTATACCTTTGCCACATCAAAGGACTTCCCAACCGAGGTGATGGCAGAACGGTTTAAGGCATGGATGCTGATTATAAAGGATTTAATCGTCTATCTAAAGGAGTTTGTCCTGGTTCAAGGCGAAATTATCCAACAACAAAAACGATTACAACTGGTAGTGGGCAACCAAAATGAAATCTCCCAAGGCCTGGGTGATGACCCTCATGGGTTCTTTTTACCCCTCGGTAATGGCCTGATTCATGACATCCCCTTGATCTTACTGAAGTTTCATCAACAAAATATCACCAATGGCCAAAAAACTTATCGAGAAGTCCAACAACAAATCATCCCTAAACTCGAGGAATTATGTCATGATTTGCTGTTGAAAATAAAAGAAATCAAAAACTTGCATCTGGACTTTAATAATAACTTACATCAAGAATTGCAAGAAACGAAATCGGCATTGCTGCAATTCAATCACGTCATCAGCCTGCCCAGCAGCGATCAGGATCCTTATTTGGCAAAGGCAAGGTTGGACGCTCAATTACGCTCGCAAATTAAGGAGGAAACTTACCTCTATCGTGCTTATCAAAATTTGCAAGAACTGGGGGAAAAATTGGAACTGATTGTCGTTACCGAACTTCAAACCCATTTAAAGCATTTCTTACTGTTGGTGGCCAATGAAGCGGAAACAGTCGATAGCTACTTGTCTCCTAATATCACCAATGGCTTCTTGTCCAAGGATCCCAAATTTGAATGGGAACTGTACATTTCCCGAAACTTGCCCCAACTGCTGACGATAAATTCAAACATAAGTCTGGGCAAGTTCATTGATTTGAGTTATCCTCCTCGGAAATTACATGACTTGCTGATTCCTCGCTATGATCTGGTGTTGGCAATGTCAGTGAGGGAAGGGACATTGGAACGCCGGTCAAAATACCTTAAGCTGTACTCACTGGGGTGGTATGTGCTTACTGCATCCTATTTCCATGAATTTAAGACTAAAGATCGCAAGAAAGACCCCAACCCTGTGATGCTGTTGGCATTGGATTCGTGTCAAGTATCCGAGCATTCCAAGGATGGCCCTCAAGGCCCATTTAAATTTATTTTACAACTGAAACTGCTGGGAGTGGGGATCATGCATCGGAACCATAACTGGGTATTCCGCACAAATACTTTTCAAGATATGATTGAATGGTATAAAGATATTAAACAATTACTGGGATTGTCGTTGGCAAACCGGATTAAATGGGTGGAAAAGAATGTCGAGCATACCAAGCCACAACGAGTACTGAGAACATCGCTGATATTACTGGGAGGTTCTCTGCAAAAGCCTAGACCTTCTACTGGTCAACAACCGCGGATTCTGGTTGATCTGGCTCGTCTGGGTCTGATTCGGACCCGACCTTTATCGCAAACAACCCTGGTAGCTAATGCCAACCGGTTATCACTGACTTTCTCCCAAAAACCTAATCAACTGCCGAGAATGCTGAATATGATCAATCTGGATGGGACTGCAATTACCCCGGTGGATACCCCGTCGTCTCAACCCACTAAATTGGATGGGACCTCTTCCATTGGTCATCAAATCGCCCCGCTGGTTTCTCCTGGGATTACGGCTCCAGTAGTTGGTCAAACCTTTTATGATCTGGCGAATCAACAGTATTATACCATTACTCCAGTTGCTCCCCCTGGGGCGCAAACGGTGCCGGTACAACCTCAATACTTTCCTGCTTCCCCGCAATTAGCATCGGGGTCGCCGCCGATGTTGCCATCGATTGGAAGACCGGTGTCTCCCCTGTATTACTTCCCCCTGTATATCACCCCCCAGGTTGTCGTCCCCCAATCGAACCTGTCCATTCCTGCTGATGATCCTTTTAGCTCTCGTAAGAGCGTGCTGACGATTGGCTCGCCTAGGGTCTACGATGAAACGTTTACTGATAACCAAGCTCCTCCTCCTGGTCATAAACTTAAGGATGTTAATGGTATTTTTGATACCGGTGATGTAAACGTTGGTGTTTGAAGTTTTCTACTTTTCCCAAATTGATAGTAAAATATACAAAACCTCCAGTACCAGACAAAGTTGCTATTATTTCTATGCCAATCCATTCATTATATATTAATGTACACTTTAAACGACAACACCACACGACGAGGCAATTCTGGGCCACAAGTCGGCACATTCCTTGGCAACGGGACCGACGACGGTGGAACCCTTCATTTCCCCCTTGGGGTTAACGATGACACCAGCGTTGTCTTCAAAGTAAAGGTAGACACCATCTCTTCTTCTCCAGGGTCTGGATTGTCTGACAACGATAGCGGGCATGACCTTCTTTCTCAATTCGGGCTTACCCTTCTTAACGGTGGCCATAACCATGTCACCAGCAGAGGCAGCGGGCAATCTGTTCAATCTAGCACCGAAACCCTTGACGGCAATGACGTAAAGGTTTCTGGCACCAGAGTTGTCACAACAGTTCATGACAGCCCCAGTGGGGAGGGCCAACTAAGATGTTAGTATGATGAAAATTTTTCAAGACCAAACTGGGGGTGATGAGGCAAGGATGATCCAGGGGATGGGGTCCTAGTATTGGCAGGGAATACACAAGGGTAGCTTCGTCACTTTAAATTGGTGATATTGATGGGGGATACGTACAGACATTCTGAACTTGTTACCGGAAGCACCAGACATTGTTAGTTAGTTAGAGAGAGAGACAAATTTTTCGTCAATACACTAATTTCGCACCATCGGTGGCAGCCGCGGGCTCGCAACGGGGGAACGCTCGACGCAATGTGCAGCACAGAAAAACTAGGTATATAACCCTAAGGTCACGTGTTTGGGTGATTATCATCAACATCAATTAATGATGATAAATAAAGATAATACGAAGAATTAATCGAGGTGGTTGGTTTATTTCTAAGTCTAGATGGCGAAAATGGTAGTCTATTTTAACTTTGGTTACCTTATTGGGATTTCCTCCTAAAATGTATCCCTGGTCTCTAACCCCGCAAAATAGGTGCCCCTAACCAGCCCAATTAGGTGAAACACCATACACAGGTAACGATCGGTTAAGAGTTTAATAAAGCTTGTTGTTGTCTATACATGCATTAATCCATCATTATCGTAACCTAATATAAAAAAAAAAATTCATACCCATAAAAAAATAGAACCCCATTAATTATTAACCACCTTTAAACTACCTGGTTGTCGAGCCACCATGTCTGGTAACAGCCCATTCAGTAGTTTTCTGGCGAGCACTGGTTCTGGAGGTTGTTGGAAGTGACGATCATCAAAGCCATGATAATCGCCATCCAGGGTGAGCAGGTGTTCCCCTAGCAGTATAAACCCGTGGGAGGTTGTCCGCGAATGATTCTTCAGCGATTCCAGCAGGTTTGTAGTGATAGCACCGGTACCCGAGTGGGATGCTTGGGTATTAGCAAAAGTATAACCCCCTGCGGTAAGGAAAGGGTTGGGGGCAGTAGGAGGAGGTGGAGCCACTGGCTTTTCTGGCCCTGAGAGAGTAAATTGATCTTCAAAGTCCAGATCATCGTCATCATGCTTACGACGGTACCAAAGGAGACCAAATACGAGACCGGCGATTAATGCAACCCCACACACCAGTCCCACCACGGCCCCGGCGATTGCCCCACCGGAAATCCCCAGTTTCTTTTGTGTTTTGGCATTAGGGGTGGCTGAGGTTGAGGTGGTAGAATCCAGGGTGTCAGGTGAAGAAGTGGGGCCGGCATTATAAATGGTTTTGTAGATAATCAGGGGTTTATCGGTGCCGTCGGCGGTTAATGTCGATACCACCGTTGTCATTGGCGTCAGCGCTGGTTCGGTTGATGATGTTGTCGCTGATGATGTCGTCGTTGGCGTGGTTGATGTTGTCGTTGGAGTAGTGGAAGTAGTTGACGTAGTTGACGTTGGCATTGTTGATGACGTGGTGGGAGTTGTCGACACCGACGTCAGGGTCATGGTTACCAGGTCGGTGGTGGTATCATCAGTAGTCACTGTCAGTGCTTGAGTACTCACTTGAATCAGCGTCACCTCGACCGTTGAAATGGAAACGGCGGCGGAAGATTGTTGATTATTAGAAGATGATGATTGGTCAGGCGATGCTGAAGATGCTTGGACCAGGGAGTCAGTAAGTACATAAAAGTAATCCGACCCCCCACAATTATCGGAAGGATACCCTGAACACTTGGCATTACAATTCAGATCCAGCACCAGCGACCCCAGAGGCAAAGTATCGGCACAATAACAAGTATCACCATTAATTAATGCGGCGACGGCTGACCCTTTACATTGATCAGAACACCATCCATTCAGTTGATATTTATATTGGCCTTTGGATTGGGCCCCCAGTAATGCCAGCTTCGGGTAACACCCGCCTTTGGCAAACGTGGCCAAGATTGGCGTCACCCATAACGCTAAATGGACCACGGACACCTTCATATTTTGTTTCTAGATTAAAAAACCCCCGAGGTTGGCAATTGTAGTTAATGATGTGGCCAGTAACTAAATGATCGTCAATAGTGGACAAAATAAACACTAACGGCCAGGATACAATGGGAGTGATTTAAAGGGGATGATTGGGAAGGTAGTGGTGGAAGGTGATGGGATAAACGGGCCACGGGATTGATGATTAAAAAAAAAAAATCGATGGCTCGATAAAAAGATGAGAAATCAAATCAACAACCTTATTGTTCACAGGGGGACGAAGTCACGTGTGGATTATGTATATGCATGGAATACGTATATGCACTACCTAAAGCAATTCGAATTTTTTTTTTTTTTTGTGGTTGGTTGTCTAATATGGTTGCATGGAGGCAGAGGTAAATAAATGGCATGTAAATAGTACGGATTCTGCGGAGTAGAGGTGATAAAAGGAGAAGGTGAGAGGAACAGGATAATTAGAGGGAAGGTTGGAGATATATTTAGCAACTGTAGCAGCAAAGGTTGGATGGTTCAATGACAGCATACCAATTCCCACACCAAAATTTCACAATATTTTTTAGCCACAAAACGTCGATTTGATGAATCAATAAAAAAAAAAAAAAAAAAAAAAAGTTGAGGAAAAAGAAACGAAGAAACTCCGCTTATTAATTGGTTGATCCCAATTGTTAAATGATGATAAAAATAGACAAAAAGAAAAAAACAGTGAATAGAAAAAAGAAAGGAGGATAAACAGTAAAAAAACATTGGATGATTATTCGCCGGAACGTTACGGTTACTCATTATCATAGCCTTGGTAAGCCTCAGGCGGAAATGCAACCCCTCGCCATTTGGGTAACCTCCGATCGATATACACCCAATTATGCCGACGCCATCGGGTTTAATTGCCTACTAGGCATATGTGAACGGGCTCCACCTGCTAGATAATAATTTCGGCAAAGTAAGGAGAAAACAAATAACTAGGGATAAGCTTTAAATTTCATTTATATAAATCGAGGTCTCGCGATGTCAATAAACTATTGGGTTACAATAGGCGAAAACGCGAATTGTTTTTAGATGGTTGTCAAGTGTGAATGGGAGACTAAAGAATGTGTAGTTCGATGATAACGTAATTGTGAGTTGAGTTTAGGAAGGAAATGTTGGAGGTAATTTAGGGAGGCTTTAGTCAATTATAGTTTACGATGAATGAGACGGTATTAGGTTATTGGTGCTCTTTTTTGTTATTTTTTTTTTATTTATTTTATTTTCCAAGATAAACATTTCGTCCCCTTTTTTTTTTTTATCAATACAACCCTCCTCTTGTTATGGTGATGACGGTTTTGACGCGACCTTGTCGCCCACTTTGGCGCTAGTTTATGTCACAAATTCATCCCATCATGGCTGTACACCCACCGTGCGCTATTTAGTGATGGATGACTTAAACGATCGACTATAGAGGTAGGAAACTAATCACCTTGGGAGTTATGTCTCGGGGAAGAGAGAGGGGTAATGATTAGTATAACCATGATATTAAAATTTCATTTTTGAAAAAAAAAACGATTTTTTCATATTTTGTAAAATTATTAACTTTTCTCATTATCTCCAAAAACTTTTCATTTGTTGATGTTAGCTTTTAAATTTTCAATTACAATCTTGATACCTCTTACATAATCAAAAAATGGTCACCACAAAAACATCAGTGCATCAATTTATCACCTACTAAAAATTAATTTAACCCTATCTACAGTCGTAACTACTCTCCATTCTCACCAACCTTTAATCGTACCCATCCCCCAGACTTCGGTCGTATGTCCCCCCATATAAACCCCTTTTCCTCAACCAATGCCTTAAACCCTAAAATTTACCCCTCGTCACTCAAAAACCCTTTAAACCTCATTTCATCGTTCCCCTCCTCATCTCGTCTGTTTCATCACCATGTACGTCTCGAACCTCGAGACGAATTAAAAGACAAAACACTAACTGTCGTTTCACTGCCTGACATCACCGGGAATTGAGCAATGGTGAACATCATCATACATGATGTCATTTGACTCCCCCCCCCCATCCCTTATCTACGTTATCCGTCTATGCACTAAAGATGAAGTTCCTCAAAGATGACCTTAATTAATTATCTCCCACTAACCATCGGTAAGGTCAATCCCCCTATTGGATGAATACCTCCGGCCCTCCCCTCTACTTCGGCCACCCCTCTCCCGGTCAACACGTTTTTTTCAATGCGGCGTCGGTCAGCATGGACCCGCACCAAAATATAAGTATAGTTGATAACCTCATATCGACGATTGATTAACTATGTCATTTACTGCTCTCTCGTGGTTACTGAACTTGAACACCACCGAAATCCCCGATAAGGTGTTACGGAGAACCTCCATCATTGGTACCATTGGTCCTAAGACCAACTCGGTGGAGATGTTGGTCAAATTGAGAAAGTGTGGGCTTAATATCGCCCGGATGAACTTTTCCCATGGTCTGTATGAATACCATCAACTGGTGATTGACAATTGCCGGGAATCTGAAAAGGTTTACTCTGGTCGTCCTTTGGGGATTGCTCTTGACACCAAGGGTCCTGAAATCCGGACCGGGGTCACCGTCGAAGGTAAGGATTGGCCCATTCCTCCTAAGCATGAAATGATCTTTACCACTAATGATGCTTATAAGGATAAGTGTGATGATAAGATTATGTATATCGACTATAAGAACATCACCAAGGTCATTGCTCCTGGTAAGTTTATCTATATCGATGATGGGGTGCTTTCTTTTGAAGTGTTATCCATTGATGGGGAAAACTTGAAGGTGCGGTCGTTTAATGCCGGGAAGATTTCTTCCCACAAGGGGGTTAACTTGCCCGGTACCAATGTCGACTTGCCCGCCCTTTCCGAAAAGGATAAGACTGACTTGAGATTTGGGGTTAAGAATGGTGTTCACATGGTGTTTGCCCTGTTTATCCGTACTGGTGACGATATTAGACAAATTAGGGAAGTGTTGGGTGAAGATGGTGCCCAAATTCAAATTATCGCCAAGATTGAAAACCACCAAGGGGTTGAAAACTTTGACGAAATTCTCGAAGAAACTGATGGGGTGATGGTGGCTAGAGGTGATCTTGGTATTGAAATCCCTGCTCCTCAAGTGTTTGTGGTGCAAAAGAAGTTGATGGCCAAGTGTAACTTGGCGGCCAAGCCTGTGATTTGTGCCACTCAAATGTTGGAATCGATGACATTTAACCCTCGTCCCACTAGAGCCGAAGTTTCCGATGTTGGTAATGCCATTTTAGATGGTGCTGATTGTGTGATGTTGTCTGGGGAAACCGCCAAGGGGGACTATCCTTTGGAAGCGGTGCTGATGATGCATCAAATTGCCATCACCGCCGAAAAGGCCATTGCTTACTTGCCTCTTCATAACAACTTGAGAGCTCTTGCCATTAAGCCCACTCCCACCACTGAAACTTGTGCCATTGCTGCTGTTTCCGGGTCTTATGAACAAGATGCTAAGGCCATTGTGGTATTGTCGACTTCAGGGTTGTCGGCAAGATTGGTATCCAAGTACAAGCCTAACGTGCCCATTTTAATGGTTACCAGAAACCACGCTGCTGCTCGTTATTGTCATTTGTACAGAGGGGTGTATCCATTTGTCTACACTCAACCTAAGTCGGATAACTGGCAAGAAGATGTTGAAAACAGATTGAGATGGGCGGTATCCGAAGCCATTGACTTGGGATTGATCCACAAGGGTGACTCTATTATCACTGTTCAAGGGTGGACTAGAGGTTCGGGTCACTCTAACACTGTTAGAATTGTCCAAGCGTAATGATGTATGAATGGGGTGATTAATTAGTGAATGAGAGAAACTAGCTCAAATATAGAAAATTAAAATAACGATATAGTAATTAATAATGGGATTACCTTTTCTATCAGCCGTATATATTCAGCCGTATCATAGCCGCGCTATTATCATTATCTCATTATGGTTACGAGCACAGTGACCCATCCAAGTTAATGATAACTAGGATTACCTATTAATATAATCATTATTCATTATTCATCTATAACATTTCCATCACTTAAACTTACTAAAATGGGCATGATCCAACGAAATGGCTGCCCCAAGCAAAACTGCCCTCATATCATACATCATCAGACCTTCGACATTATGGTACACTTGATCGATACCATCAATGGCTTCTAAATCGAATCTCACAGTATAAATGGGCAATTTTGAAAATAACCCCCGATCAAGACCAATCCAATCGATATCAACCCCAGCAATGGTTGATTCAACCACTCCACCCCGATCACATTTGACAGCAAACGTCGCCGTTCGAGGTGAAGTGATAATATGACCAAAAGTCTCGAATTTCTCTTCACAAACATCAAACACTTTCAAATTATAATCTCGTTTACCCAATGATCCACTAATATCGACTTTCCCGACAATTTTGGGAGAAAATTGGCCAAATTGGTCCCGACCAGGAAGATATACCTTGATTGATTCCTTCTTATCCCAAGATATCTTTTGTTTGATATATAATACCAAATTATAATCTTTATCATATACTTCCACCAGGAATGGTCGATCAGAGTTGCCTCTCAGTACCATGTGCAGTTTCAACGACAGACTAAAACTATAGTTCTCCAGGAGGTATCCCACGGTTTCACCATGACGATTAAACATCCTTAATGGTTTTGATTGATTACCATTAAGAAATTGGGTCCAATCTTGATCTCGATGTTCAACAACAATCTCTGGGTCTTGAAGGAGTTTAAAGATACCATATTCATAGGTGATGGTCTTTGGGGTATTACGGCGGTTGGCCTCCCAGTTTTCTTGATATATGGGTAAATCCATGGTGGTTACAATTAAGCATTCCCGCCAGTTGTCACGGTATTTATCATAATTTTTACGAGTATCAATTATGTCATCTATCGTGCATGTGAATCCGGTATCCGAGTGATTATGATAGATGGCAAGAAAAACAATTGTCGCAATTAGCGTTACGACAAAAGCTGATGATATTGACGATATCCGAGACCATTTCCGGCACGTGACGTACGGCTCAATGTAGGTTTAATCATTTAAACATTGTGGTGGTTAATCATTGTACCGCCGTATCTGCCGTGGGGGGACGGGGGACCCCTCATTAATTCAATAGACATGACCGTTTATGTCACTTTGTGACATTACCGTTTCCTTTATACAACCGTGATTCTGGGCTCGTAATATATTTTGGTCGAGATCAATTTTGGTTAAGGAATTATACGGCTGAAGAGAGAGGCGGCGGGGGTCTCCCCAGATGTACAGTACGCACTCACCCCCAGACGATTGATGCATGGGGGTTTTTTGGCGGCTACAACCAATAATAACCTTACAAATTACCGCTAGCACTTTCATTGCCGTGTTGCCGGTCGATTACCTTCCATCAAACTTTTAGCTTCCCCTCTTTTTCTTGGTAATCCATTTCGGATCACATGAGGTCAGATTGCTGCAGGGTTTATTGGCGGGAGGTAGGCCGCGGGATGAGGGAAATGAGTCAGGGAGGGAGTTGAGGGGTAACACCACTGTAGGTTAAAGGTGGTGTCACTGATGGTATCCTCAGGGACGGTGGTGCAGACAATTTATCAACATGACCATTGGTGAAATTTTTGGGTTAGAGGTGACTATGGTTGGGAACGATTTGTAGTTAATCATTATTGTATGACTTTCGCATAAAAGGAACGACGACCCGAGGTGGCCCTATGCTGGCGGAATATCTTGTCACGTGACGTTTCATTTGTAGATGATGTAACATTTACAACGAGATAACGAACATTCTCGGCGGTTCTAAAACTGGTTATCTAATACACGTTATCTTTTGGTTATCTAATACACATTGGGATCATCACCATCTTCTTGAGCCAATGAATATTCCTTAAACGCCGTCTTGATTTGATTAATCAAATCATCATCGACATCAGCATGAGGATTATCACGAGTGCCAAACTCTTCTAAATCATCTCTAACTTCATCAGCAACCGCAGTGGGGGTTTTCACCGGAGTCTTTAAAATATGAGTACTTTCATGATCACCCAAATCTAAAGCATGAGTGGTCAAATTCAAAAGAGACTTACCCGACTTTCTTCTACTCAATGATCCTGGGAATGGACCCAGTTTAGGGTAAAATTGCTTGATTTGATCCCGATCCTTTGATTCATCATCGCTAGGGAGGTAGAATGAATTCCGTCTTGTAGACCCCCCAGTAGGAGTCTTAGGAGTACGACATCCCATCCCATGGTCATGAATCCATTTAGCAACAACCCCAGTCCACCCAGTTTGATGGGAAGCACCTAACCCTCTACCAGTATCACCATCAAAGTATTCGAAAAAGTGAATATAATCCCTAAAGTAAGGATCATGATCATGTAATGGTTGGCCACCATTACATGCTCTTTTCCCTTCTTCATCAGGCATAAACAAGTGCATCAACCGATGTTCAATTTCTTGAGCACATTGAGCTAAATTCAACATATTACCCGACCCTTTAGGACATTCCACTTTCAAATCGGGACCATAGTAAAGATAGAATCGTTGTAACGCTTCAACGAGTAAGAAATTGGTGGGGAACCAAATGGGACCTCTCCAATTAGAGTTACCACCAAACATCCCTGAATCAGATTCAGCAGGGAGGTATTCCACCTTATATTCTTGACCATTAACATTCATGACAAAAGGATGGTCCTTATGGTACTTGGACAACGACCGGATCCCATAATCGGAAAGGAATTCATCTTCATTGAGCATCCGATCCAAAATGGCGAGTAATCTTTCTTTATTCACCAATGCCAAAAGAATCCGCAGACCAACCCCCTTTTCCGTCATTGAAGCAATGTTCCGAGTAGCAAGTCCAGTTCTAGTCTTGGTAAACCATAAGAGACGATCGGCAAAACTAGGGAATTGAACCAACACATCATCTTCCAACGTAACCAGGGCAAACAACGGAATAAGCCCCACAAGCGACCGTACGGGTAAAGGTTCCTTATGATGGTCATCAAACCGGATCAGATCATAATAGAAATTATCCTTTTCATCCCATAATGAAGCTTGACTATCTTCACTATAAGTAAGGGCATCAGCAATAATAGTAAAGTGTTCAAAGAACTTCAGAGCCATATTTTCATACACGGGGTTCTTTCTAGCCAATTCCAAAGCAATTTGCATCATTTGAAGGGCAAAGAATGCCATCCACCCGGTTGAATCGGCTTGTTCTAACGAACCCCCAGTAGGTAATTGTTCCGACCGGTTAAATACCCCAATATTATCTAAACCAAGGAACCCCCCTTCGAAAACGTTATTACCTTCGGCATCCTTCCGATTAACCCACCAAGAAAAGTTAAGCATGAGTTTATGGAACACCCGTTCCAAAAAGTCATAATCTTCCCGACCATACATTTTCCGTTCAATCTTAAAGATCCGATAAGCCAGCCAAGCATGGACTGGGGGGTTAACGTCGGAGAAGTTCCATTCATAGGCGGGGATTTGCCCATTGGGGTGCATGTACCATTCTCTAGTAAGCAAATCGATTTGGTTCTTAGCAAATGCTGGATCAATCATCGCCAATGGGATACAATGGAAAGCAGTATCCCAAGCGGCAAAGAATGGATATTCCCATTTATCAGGCAATGATAACACATCATCGATGAATAAATTCTTCCATTCTTTATTCCGACCATTAGCCCGGTTTGGCGGAGGAGGAGGGAAATTAGGGTCCCCTTCCAGCCAATAAGAATGGACAAAGTAATAGAATTGTTTCAGCCATAATAACCCGGCAAACGCTTGTCTTTGAACTTGTCTCAATCCATCATCAATGGGTAAAGGAGTGATTCTCCAGTAGAAAGTATCAGCTTCTTCTTGACGACGAGAGAACACTTGATCCACTTGATATTCATCGACATCCAGTTGACGCTTTTCCAATTTGTACCGTAAGGTGACGTAATCACCGGCGGGGACTTCATCAAACTTAAACCAAGCACCAAACTTTGTCCCCCGACCTTCGGGGTTGATCACTCCTTCTTCCTTATCAACAATATGATCATGGAACCCATCCTTACAATAAGGAAGCTTGTTAGGTTGACCATATAACTTTTTATAGTTGGTATCATTTTCAGTGAATAACAATTCTGGGAACACATCATCGGCGTCTTCGGAAAACCCGGGGGAAGGAGCAAATGACAAATAACGAGAACCATACCGTTCAGTGGTGACCTTAACCGTCAATTCATCGATTCTTTCCAAAGTAGGACGATCCTCTTCCGAAGCTTGACCAGAATTCTTATCGAAATTCCCCCACAGCCAAGTATTTCGTAATACTAATTGGGGGATTAAATGCAATGGAGCACCATGGTCCGAACGATTATAAGCGGTTACCCGAAAGTATAATTGTTCAGGATCGTCGTCACCTTTTGCCATTTCAAATAATACATCAAAATATTCGTTATTGTCGAAAATCCCCGTTTCGGCAAGTTCATATTCAAGTTGTAAACGATCCCGGTTACGGTTCTCTTCCACCAATTGATGATAAGGGAACTTGGAAATGGGATATTTATACAAGAACTTCATATAGGAATGAGATGGAGTATTATCCAAGTACCAGTATTCTTCTTTAACGTCTTCACCATGATTACCTTGTTCATTGGTGACACCAAATAACTTTTCCTTCAAGATTTCATCCTTTTCATTCCATAACCCAAGCGACAAGTTCATCAATTGATGCTTATCCAGCACCCCTGCCAATCCATCTTCTCCCCACCGATAAGCTCTCAGTTTCAGGTCAAAGAAGGAAAAATGGTCCCATGCGTTACCGTCACTTGAATAATCTTCTCTGACGGTAGCCCATTGACGTTCAGCCATAAATGGCCCCCATCTCCGATACAAATGATTCTTAAGTCTTTCCTCCTCTCTAGTCATAATCAATTACCTATGGTGGTGGATAATTAGTAGTCGTTGGAAGTTAGAAAAAGCGCACGGTTAAACAGGGCGGTTTGATTACTTAAAAAGGGTTTTACATCATTTTCGAAGCAATCATTTATGCAGGCGGTATGTAGGAGAAGTGGAATTATGTAACATCCCAATTACAATGGGTCGTCTGGTAATTAGTAAATCTCAAATAGATATGTCGATGGTTTTGTGGCCGAGGTTTTTTTTTAGTTTGGGAGATGCGGGTAGTAGCCAGGTACGGTTGCTTCGGTTAGATAGGGGTCGATGGTGGCATGTCAAGGGAAATTGACGATCATTATTGTCATACATTGATGGATGTCTCTATATACATGGAAAAATGACTAATCCTTTGGCTTCTTAACCCCATACTTTGATCTCAGAGTTTGACGGTTGGCCACGGGAGCTAAATCGTATGCTCCCCGAACTAAATGGTACTTAACCCCGGGAATATCTTGGACTCTACCCCCACGAACAAGAACAATGTTATGTTCTTGTAAATTATGACCTTCCCCTGGGATCAATGCTGAAATAACGTTACCATTGGAAAGTCTCACTCTGGCACATTTCCGTTGGGCAGAATTGGGCTTTTTCGGTTTAAGAATCATCACTCTTAATACAACCCCTTTCTTAAATGGTTGACCATCGAAATCAGGAGTCCGAGTATGGTTCTTCTTCGGAGGTAACCCTTGCTTACCATACTTGATTTGGTTCAAGGTAGCAAACCGTTGTTGGTTAAATCCAGGGTTGGAGATGATGGGGATATTTTGTCTAATCGATGTAAGGTAAGATGTGGCCAGGGGCATCTTGGGGATGACCCTAGCTGCTTGTTTAAACAACCCGAACATGGTTTGAGGTTGATGGAAATTTTTCAGTGCGAAGAGTTGATGATAACTAGTGCAATCACTGAGGGAGGTCAATGGAGGGTTAGCCATCAATTAGGGAGGGTTATAGAATGGTAGAGGTGATAATTAATTGATTTTCATTGTAGTTATGGTTATTGCTTGGTTAATTCTATGTTAGCATCGCTGGGCTTTCCCAGGTACCTCTACTATAAATATTTACAATAACGTTTAACCCCAATATTTACAATAATAGTTGATGCCAACATTTACAATATCGTTCATCCCAAATCATCGACAATGTCATTGACGTCAACTGGTGGTACCCTCCGTCAATGGTACCTCCCTCCGTCAATGGCACCTCCCTCCCAGGTTCGCGCACCAATGAAATCTATGCGAAAATCATCACCTATAAGCACCATACCCTTCAACCATGTTTAGATCGCTTGCGAGAACTGCATTGAGAGTGCCAGTGACCCGGATGCCTATGGTGGCAGCCAGACCCATGTTGGCCATTAGAAACTATGGTGCTTTCCCCGAATTGACCAGAGAAATCGCTACTGAAAGAATCTTAGAATTATTAGAAGGGTTCGACAAAGTGCCCAAGGATAAGGCCATCACCGAAGAAACCAACTATACTCAAGATTTGGGGTTGGACTCATTAGATGTCGTCGAAGTGATGATGGAAGTCGAACATGAATTCAACATTCAAATCCCCGATGATGAAGCGGATGCTTTAAAGACCGTCGGACAAACCATTGGCTTTGTCATGGCTCAACCCGATTCTTGTTAATGCATTTCCACCAGCACCATAGATTAAGAAATATAAGATAAAAAGAAAAAGAATCGTTTTATGTTAAATGTAGTTAATGCCAATATCATTTTATCGAATGGTTATTCCCATGGCGGTATGTGGGTCTATTTGGTCACGTGATCAGCGAAACCCTCACCACCCAATGAAAAATCATTTTATTCATCCATTCACTCAGGCAACTATGGTTGTAAGTATACACTGACCCCCCCAGTCAATTTGCCATGAAGATGGCGGTATTGATTAGCTGAATGATATACTAACAATATTTAGTTCATTAAGGCTCCTAAGTTTAAGATCTTGCCCTTCTTCAAGAACATCAACACCAACACCGTTAAGGGGTTCTTTGGTGACTCCATCTTCTGGGGTGGTGCCGCCGTGTTTGGTATTGCTACCTTCACTGAAGGCTGGCCCTTGTTCCAAACCACTTTCTACCAAAAGATCCCCGTGTTGGGTAAGCACTGGATTAAGACCGTCGACCCCGATGATGTCCCCGTTTAATCAAGTTAGCATGTAATTAATAACATATACTTTTTGTGTATTATCCCTATCCTTACTATTACTAGTGCTTTCTCCCCCGTCTCGTCACCTCGGGTAACTTGAACGGAACCTTTAATGTCGCCACCTTATAATTAGCAGCTTGAGTCTTTGAAATGCCAAATGCTTCCGCTTGACCAACACTGGCACTCTTGATCAATGCCCCTAACGCTTTGAATAATCCAACTAATCTTGCTGGCTTCATTTGTAGTTCATTGGCCAATGGAGGTAATTCAACGACAAAGTTATCCACATGTAAAAGAAGGGCTAACATATAACATAATAACTTATCTTCATGATGAGGATCGATGATAAACAGTCTTTCCTTCAGCTTACCAAATTGACCGGCTCTGGCGGTAGTAAATCTTTCAAGAATACCATTAATGAGGAGTTCAGGAGGAGAGTTGACTCGTTCAGTAAGTGATTGCTTATCCCGAACTCTCCGGTTACGGTAAACCCCCATAAGAAGGGAGATATAGTATAATAATTGTACCTTCTTTGTCGACCCCAGGGCAACCGCTTTTGGCAAATGCTTACTAAGGTATTGAGACTTGGAAAAGGGTAATAATTCAAGTTGTTTGGCGGGATCGGTTTCATCCAAGATTGGTTGAACTCTGATCGCTTGTAATTCCTTCTTGGGGACAATCTTATAAATTTGGTAAATGTCCTCGACATTAGTAGCGTCGACATCGGCAATAGGAGTAGGACGATCTTCCCGGACTTGTTGATCCATGATTTCTTTAGTGGGTAACAGACCGGTGGCTTCTTTGACATTATCCACGATATCCATTTCCATCCCCAGCAACTTATCGGCATCGATCCGGTTACGTTCCATATTGGCAATAGCCAGTTTGGCCTTCTTGGTACCAAAGGCTTCACCCAAGGCATTCCGTTGGGTCATCATCCGTTGGCCAGCAGATTTGATAGCAGGACCATCATACTTTCTCTTCAGACGGGCAGTAACTTGGGCAGAAACAGCGGGAGCTTTGAACATTTCCACTGATTTGGAACCGGCGTCATACACGGCTACATAGTAATCATTAGCATTGGTAGAATCCCCTGACCCACTGTAATCTAATTTTTCACTTTCGCCATGAACGACGACATCATTTGATTTATTGGTAAAGAGGGAGAACGGAACCAGCAGTGGCACCTCAACACCATTGAAGAAGGACGCCACTACCACCAGAGGATCCTCGTGGTACTTGGACACTTCGATGTTCGTTGTCTTAACCATGGTGGTTTGGTACTTGAGATTCGCGATGAGCGCGATGAGTGATATCACCAATGGACACTAGTGACGAGGTGATGACATGTGACGGAGAACGAGTTGTTTATTATTGATTACTTTTAAATATACTTTTTTTTTGTTTGCTAATGTTTAACAATGTCTTGGAGGGTGTTATCACACGTGACATATCACGTGATGTGGTCTCTTTCAAAAGCCGAAACCGCTTACTCTCGTTCATGCTTACAATTCTATACGGTTCAGAAACAGGAAACACTGAAGACTACGCTGAATTCTTAGCAGTACGTCTACGGTATTATGGGGTTCAATGTAGGGTATCATCCTTCGATGACTACCCATTGGAAAAGTTGATCACCGATACCTCGAAATTGGTATTAATGTGTTCAACCACCGGACAAGGACTACTCCCAAGAAATGCCCGAAAGTTTTTCCGGTTTCTTCTTCGTCTGGATTTACCCAAGGACTTTTTGGATCATTTACAAATCACCCTGTTTGGTATTGGTGATTCGTCATATACTCGATTCAACTGGGCGATCAAGAAAATCCATACCAGATTTATTCAATTGGGGGCCAGGGACCTCCTGCCTCGATGTTTAGCTGATGAAATGGGAGAATTGGGTATTGATGGATTCTATAAGGAATGGGAAGCAAAGTTAATTGAGGTATTGAAGAATACATTAATGAAGCCGATTACTTTTGATGATTCTAGACCTTTGGAACCTTCGACAACTTTACAATTGGTTGAAGAATCGACTAATACCATCGTTACCAAGATTAATGATTTAACTTTGTCTTCAAAGGACTTGTCTTTAACTCGACCTCTTCTTAAGGCAAAGGTGATTAAAAATGATCGGGTGACGGCATCCGATCACTTCCAAGATATCCATGAAGTCATTCTTGAAAGTATTGACCCCATTTCTTATGTTGCTGGTGATACCTGTGCTTTATACCCTGTCAATGATGATCAATCAGTTCAAGAATTTCTTGAATGTCAACCTCAATGGCTTGAAATTGCTGATAAACCATTGGAATTTAAAGGAGATCGTCCTCAAGTAGATGGAGGGTTAATTGAGGTGAAAACATCTACCCTTCGTCAATTGGTAAAGTATCATTTAGATATTTGGTCAATCCCCAAGCGAGCCCTCTTCGCTCAACTCTGGCACTTTGTTGATGGTTCAACTGAAGATGGTAAGAGAGAACAAGATAAATTAAAGGAGTTTTCTGAACTCGAATACCCGGATGAAATTTATGACTATGCTAATCGTCCCCGACGGCTGATTTTGGAAATGATGGGGGAATTCCAAAATAACTTATCAATCCCATTAAAATACGTTTGGGAAATGTTCCCCAAGATTCGCTCCCGACAATTCTCTATTGCCCTGGCCCCAAATGGTAAAATGATCGAGCTTGTCATTGGCATTGTTGAGTACCAGACGATGTTAAGACGTATACGTCGTGGTCTCTGTACTAAATGGTTGAATGATGATGTCAAGGCAGGAGATGAAATTGTATTTTCATTGGCCAAGATGGGTCTTAATTTTGAATTGCCGAATAACCCTACCCCTCCATTAATCATGGTGGCTCCTGGGACGGGGATTGCCCCCATGAGAGCTTTGGCTCAATCAGTGGCTCCTAAAAATCCAAATCAACCCATGGAGTTATTCTATGGTTGTAGACATAAGGAGAAGGACTTTTTGTTTGCTGATGAATGGAAGTCACTTGAAAAAGTGTCGAATTTTAAGATCTTCCCTTGCTTTTCCCGTGATAAGGGTTATCTGCCCCGATACGTCCAAGATGGGTTATGGGAACATCGTCAACATGTTGGTGAATTATTAAAGGATGATGATGCCATCATCTATGTTTGTGGTGCACTGGGGAATATGCCGAAACAAACGAAGATTACTGTAATTGAGATATTAAAGGAATCCGGGGTAGAACACCCTGAAACGTTTGTGAAACTGATGGAAGATCAAGGGAGGTATATTGAGGATGTTTGGTAGGGTGAGTGAGGAATCGAACCTTGGTTATGCCATCGACGATGAAGAAACGATACCATTAGAGACAAACTGTAGAATCGGAATAACTCTGCCAATCGGAAGATAATAAACATTTGCTTCTATAATATCACCTTAATTTGTCAACACAAAGTGGTATCATCACCTTAGGGTCGCACCATCATTAATGGCGCGCCCAGCCAAAAGGGTATCGGTAATTTATCACCATGTTCAAACGAACCCAAGTGATACTCGGGCAAGCTGCCCGTCGGTTCAAAAGTACCTATCCCAAGTCTATTGAACTTGATGGTAAGTCCTACGTCACTGATGAATGGACAAATGTCCCTCAATACATCATGGATCTCACCAAGCGTCGTCTTCATCTAGATGAAAACCATCCCATTGGTATCCTTAATGATCTCATTAAACAAAACTTCCAAGATAAGGGATATACCATGTATGATCAATTCAAACCCGTGGTATCCAAATATGAAAATTTCGACGTGTTGGGGTTCCCTGAAGATCATCCCGGTCGGCTGAAACTGGATACTTATTATCTCAATAAGGATTATTTATTACGGACTCATACCTCTGCCCATGAAGCAGAATGTTTCACTACTACCAAAACCCCTGGTTATTTTATCACCGCCGATGTTTATCGTCGGGATGAAATCGATCGGACTCATTACCCTGCTTTCCATCAAATGGAAGGAGCTAGATTATGGCTGCGGAATGACTTGGACCAGATTAGAAAGGATATTGACCTGATTCCAAAGACAAATATCATTGTTGAAGACCCAAAATGGAATCCTGAAACCAATCCTAAACAAAGCCATATGACTGATGAAGAAGTTGAATTGGTGAGTGCCCATTTAAAAAGAACGATGGAATTCTTGGTTAACCAAGTATTTGAAGCGGCAAGAAAACTGGCGAAATTGGCAGGGTCCACCGAACCTTATCTTAATGAACCATTGAGAATCCGGTGGATCGAAGCTTACTTCCCTTGGACAGCTCCTTCTTATGAAATTGAAGTATGGTGGAAGGGGGAATGGTTAGAATGTGCTGGGATGGGTCTTGTTCGTCAATTAGTATTGGATAATGTTGGGTTACCCAAGGATCAAATTGGATGGGCTTTTGGCATTGGATTGGATCGGGTAGCGATGTTATTATTTGGGATTCCTGATATTCGGTTGATCTGGTCTCAGGATGAACGATTCTCGAAACAATTCAAAAGAGGACATATCCTGACGTTTGTCCCTTATTCTAAGCACCCAGGGATTAAAAGAGATGTTTCCTTTTGGTTACTGACCCCCGTCCATGAAAATGATATCATGGAAGTGGTTAGAACCCATGGTAATGATCTTGTAGAATCAGTGGCTTTAAAGGATGAATTCACCCATCCTAAAACAGGTAAGCATTCTCAATGCTACGCCATCAATTATCAACTGATGGATAGAAACTTGACTAATGAGGAAATCAACCAAATCCATCAAAATGTCGAACAACAATTGGTTAATGAATTTGGGGTTACCATCCGTTAACTGTTCATACATCAAAATATATACCTGTATATAGTTGGGGGGGAGGGGTGGAGGTTTGACTACATAATCAACCTTCAAAGAACCCCCAATCATCTTTAATAATCATATCATCGAATTGAGGGTTAGTCATTCTCTTATAGTAATGATATTGCGACCAAGGATAAGCGGTAGCGTTATAACCACCTTTGGTATACCACAGTCTACACCCACCAAATTCCTCATTACCATAGACACATTTCTTCAATTCCAGTTGGACCTTCTTTTGCCATGCATTATGAGCGTCGGGAGATGGTCGAATCAGGACATGTTCTTGCAAAATCTTCTGACTGACTTTTTTAACATAAATACACCCATTTTCAATGGCGGTGGTCACCGAGAAATGACCAGTGGCAGAATTAGTACCAGCAAGAAAGAACATATTGGGGAAGTGTTTCACCATGATCGTTTCGTAAGCGCATTCACCTTCATCTTTCCACATTTCTTGTAAGTTGATTTTCTTTTCACCAATGATGTCAATTTGGCTATAATTCTTTGGGATATTATAACCAGTACAAGCAATGATGACATCGGCTTCGATCTCACTGCCGTCATCCAATACCACCAGATGTTCCTTCACTTGAGTGATGCTACCCTTTTTGACATCGACTCTGGAATCGCTTAACACCGATAAATACCCCCGGTCATAGATCAACCGTTTACATCCAACCTTAAATTTAGGAATTAAGATATCCTTGTATTCATCGGGGCATTCTTGTTGCATATAATTAAATGCCCGTTTATAGGTTGCGTTTCTTAAAAACCGAGACCACCATGAATTGCCCTTAAAAAGAGGGAACCGAAGATCGGATATTAAAGACATTAACATTCGGATACACCAAAGACCGAAATAGCCAAACCGATAGGATTTAGTGTATAATCGATTGAGAGCGGGGGGGACGGGAGGCATCACCCAATGTTGCAGACGAACAATTTGGGTTAATGATTCAGGCTCCAATTCATTCAATACACTGGGGACTAATTGAACTGCCAGACAGCCATTACCAACAACAATCACTTTCCGACCTTTAATCGGGACTTTCCAATCATAAAGCGCCAGATGCATATAATCACCTTTGAAATTTTCAAGACCGGGAGGATTATATTCATTAGGATAGACTAATCCCCCTGCTCCATTAATGACAATCTTTGCTGAATGGATTGTCAATTGACCCAGGTCCAAGTTCCGCAAATACAAATCCCAATGATCTTCTTCCCACACCATTTTCGTCACCGAATAACCAAGGACACAATGACGACGGATATCATTATTATCCACCACTTGTAGTAAGTATTCTTGAGTCTCCCCTTGAGGAGCTTGAGTCACCGACCAATTGTGGACTAAATGATTAGAGATCAGGTATTGTAACAGGGGCACGTCCAGCGATACCCCAGGATAGACATTAGCATGCCAAGTACCTCCGATTTCTCGGTGACGATCGAAAATGACATAATCATCGGTTTTTAATTCATTTTGTAACATGAGAGCGGCACAGATACCACTAAAACCGGCGCCGATACAGGCGAATGTTGAAGACGACCTTAAAATGGGTAACTTATCATTAACGGTAACTTTGGCATGGGGACCAAGTACTCTATCGGCGTCTTCGAATTTAATCCGAAATCGTTCCGGATGCTTGTCGGCGGTTCTGGTCAAGGTAATGACACTCATTGATAGTAAATATTAATTGTGGAGGAGTCATTTCGACTCCTATAAATAGGCTTTTTACCCCACCCTGTTCAACAAGCATCGGACAATTGCGACTTTCCTGTAACCTTCGGAGTTTTACTGGTAATTTGGTTACCGAGAGTATATATACATCAGGGGTAATAGCTACCATAGTACAGTGATAGTTGAAGGCGATAACAACAAGAATTAAATAACATGGTTACTTTTGTGATGATAGTGTAATTGGTAGGTTTTGGTCAATCGCGGGGGAAAAATGTCGGAAGATCTAACATTTCCGATACCCAGGTCTAGAATTAAGCATCGGGAAAGATGTGGGGTTAAGGGTCGTGGTCCGATCACAAATTTTATTATGGCGATAAATACGCAGGGAGGGGAAAAAAAAATCATGTTCTCAAATTATGTCACGTGACTTGTATCCCGTGATCTCAACTCTCATTTTTTCCATTTTTTATTACCATCACAAATCGATATTCACCACGATGATTGGATTCCTTTCCAAAGGGCTTGGAGCCACTATTTCTAGTGGGTTTTCCCAATTCTCAGGGATGACCAGAGGTCAAGTGGTATCACCCATGTTTGCCCGGTTTAAATATGAATACGCCCCTCGGTTCAAGCAAGTGAGAAAAGCGTTTAAAGGTCGGGTTTCGGTTAGAACTGGGGGTTCTTTAAGAGGTAACTCGTTGGCATATGGTGAATATGGGTTAAGACTCAAGACCAACGGCATGAGAATGTCTGCTAACCAACTTAAGGCCGCTGATAAAGTGCTTAAACGGGAAATCAAGGGTTCAAAGGCTGAGTTGTTGACAAGATTTGTTTGTAACACTGCTGTATGTGTTAAAGGTAATCAAACAAGAATGGGTAAAGGTAAGGGGGCTTTTGATCACTGGGCCGCTCGGATTACCACCGGGAAGGTGTTGTTTGAATTGAGAGGGGAAATTCACGAACAAGTCGCCAGAGAAGCGTTGAGAAAAGCTGCCGACAAACTTCCCGGGTTGTATGAAATTATCACTCCTGAATCACCCATCAGAGCTTCGATTACCACCTGTGTTGAAAAGCCCGCCAAGGTGAACTATGTTAATGAACTTAATAAGGCGCCTACTAAGAAATGGGCCAACATCCAAGCATCAAAGAAGGATATTTATAAGATGTTCAGAGGTCGTTAAACTTGTATATAATTAAATGGTAGATAATGAACAAACTAGATGATAAACCATCGATGCAGGATCGTGTTAATAATTTGGTCGCCGATAATGCTACTATAGTCGGAATAAAAAAATTACATTTATTACCATTACATTTCCGGAAGTGAGAGATGATCAAGACTGAAACTTCAGCTTGATGTGAACAGGGGTATCAATGTCCTTACAACAAGAACAAAGCGGCGGCGGCGGCACCAACGACGGCACCGAAAGCAGCCTTAGTGGCGACGGCAGCACCGGTGTATTCTTGGATACCGGGGGCAGTACCGTTGGGGGAAGTACCTTGTTGTTGGATTTGAGGAGCAACGGGGGCGGATTGAGAAGCTTGTTGACAAGTAACGTGGGTGCACACGGTTTGAGTGGTGTGAGAGACGTTGGTGACAACAACGGAGGCGGCGGGGTCAGCGGCGGCGGCAGATTCAACGGCGGGGGCGGGGGCAGAAGAAGGAGCGGCGGCAGAAGGAGCAGCAGCTTCAGAAGAAGGAGCAGCAGCAGTAGGAGCAGCAGCTTCAGAAGAAGCAGCAGCAGAAGGAGCAGCAGCTTCAGAAGAAGCAGCAGCAGAAGGAGCGGCGGCGGCAGGAGCAGCGGCGGCATCAGTGGGGGCAGCGGCACCAGCAGCACCACCCAAGAAGTCGGAGTAAGTAGCCAAGGCTTGTTGGTCGGTCAAAACCCAGAGAGTGGTACCATCTTGGGCAACTTTAGAGTACTTACCAGCGTCGGCAGGAGCAGCGGTAAGCACCAACCCAGCGGGGAGCCCTTGGAGTTCAGCAGCCAAATCGGCGGCGGCGACGGCGGAGGCAAAGACAGCGATAGCGGCAGTAGAGAACTTCATTTTTGTAGCGAAAGGATGTGTTTGGGTTGGCCTTAGCTTAGGGACTCCCCCGGTACTTATATGATTTCGTCCGGCGATCTACCATATCCTGCGAGGCTATGTGGGAAACTATCGTCGCGTTTGTAAGGCACCAAGTCGCGCTGAAAAAATTATCATCGAGCATATAGTCGGGTCTATTCATGATGGTATGCACGGGAAAGATACCTATGTAAACACACGAGGTTTATAACGGCAACATACGAGGAGGGGGGTATTGTTTTAACTGGAGAGGGTTCATTTAATTTTTGCCCTGAACTACCAGGAGGGCAAGGGGTTGAAAGAATCGGGTTGCCACCACCAAGGCATTACTGTTGTTGTTTCGGGCCGTTAATGTAGTGAATCGCCCCATGTAACTTCTTTGGTCTCAACGACACCGGAAACGGAAAAACTCTAGGAGTCAGGTGATAGAAAGGTGATGGCGAGTTCGGGAGGGGCAAATCTGGGGTATAATAATCGGTGAAATAACAAGGTTGTTGACTATGGCGATTTTTAGTTGGTTATTGGTTACTAATTACATTTCCCTCGATATTTTTTGACAATGTTTTTCCATCAAAAGACCCTACATAGACTATTACTTAAACGAGATTGGTACCTTACGCACTGCACTCCTGAGACCTTCTGCACATCTAATTAACAAAGGTACTTCATCGATCATAACCCGGGCAACTATTTTGTTTTGGGCAGGCATTCACCATACTAGTAGAAACATCCTAGGAGATTGAGGCTGTGTTCGCCTTAGCTAATGCATTAAACCTCCATATCATACTAGTAAGCAATGCGTGGAGATGATTATCCCGTCGATAGTTGCCAAGAGACGATGATAGCGGTGATGCTGCTCGATAGATAGATTTGGAAAGGATGACAAATGGTAGTTAAACAACCACGGGGGGGGTTATCAATCGGTGGCCTTGTGTTATTGTTTATTTGACATCATCATCATCGCTTAAATCTCCAATAGTACATCTGGCTCACCTGAACTGGATCCAGAACGTGGGGGTCGACCCTATTTGGTTTCAAATTCATCTTTACAAGGTTAGAAGATTGCATTAAGTTGCGCCAGCCACAATAATGAAGGTTATCATCGTCAATGGTCGATTCGATCGATGATATCATAATTAAACAAAAGGGGAAACCGGAACTCGGGCGGTTTAGTCTTCCGTCATGGCATAGGTTACTTTGACCCAAAGCAGACAACTGATACATTGAACAATAATCATGTACCCCCCATTACCATCGTCAGTGCCACATTGATCCAAATCGATTTCCCCAAGAGTAATGCCTTTAATGGTTTGACATCGTGGACAATCCATGTTAAATCGATATTCGTCGTCCCCTGGTTGTTCATCAAACTCATCGAGCAGATAACTATCTAATCCTTCTCCCGAGATGTCAAATCCTTTGGTACCAACCTGATGTTTAAATTCTTCATCATAAATCTTCCGTCGACCACTATCCTTTAATGTAGCATATGCTTGTTGGATGATATTGACTTGGTCTTGGTTACCTTCACCGGCGATGACCATTGAATCATCTTTTATCTTATCAGGGTGGCTTGCAAATAGGCTATTTTTATAAGCTTGTTTTATTTCATCGGTGGTAGCATGTGATGATACTCCTAGGATATCATAGTAGCTTCTCATGGTTGATGGGATGGTGATGGATGGTGATGGATGGTGGTGAATTCGGTTGTATGTAGGAAAATAATTGGTGAGAGTGGTGGTGATTAAATTATGAACGATGATTAAATTCATATGATTTAAATTGTGAACTATCATTAAATTAAATTATAAAGAGTAATAATGTGGAATTTTAATTTCTGATGTATCATTGATATTTTTTTAATTTAATAAAATTTTTACATTATTATGATTTAAAAATTTGATGGACTTCACGAGTTCGAATCGAGGTAATCATACCACCAAAACACCCCCTCTTCC
>JAJMLP010000055.1:0-15245 GCA_030569815.1 Diutina ranongensis (nom. inval.)
CTAAAAAAAAAAAAAATGTCAACGAAACGAGTCAGATTGGCGAAATTTGGCTCAGGTTGGAATGGCGGTATAAATTGCGATAGTTACCCCGGGATGATACCCGAAGTGATGACACCACAATCGTGGGGGAAACAATGGCTAAGCGAAACAATCGATCTCTTGGTTATCCTCCCCCACAACCCCTTTATCATTCCTCACGTGGGTGATGTCACCAGGGAACGTGTGGCACGGTTGTGACCTAACCCTTAGTCGATTGAGGTGATTGATGGTGGTGGTGCCGGTACCGGGCGCCACCCCTACAGGAGACGTGGATTACGATCCTTTCAACCGTTATACTGACGCGCGTTAATTTTTTTTTGTCAGATTGAAATTCCTGTAAGAAACATTTATTATTTTTGGGGATACATCACGTGACTACTCCACTAATCATAACTCTCAGCATAAACATAGATATTAGGAGAATTTGCCCGTCTCCGTTGTCGTTGACATTGCCATTTGACTTCCTTGGCAATTTGTGTCGGTCCCAGAATACACACCGCCATCCCCCGATACACATTGGTATTGCCCATCAATTGAGTGGTTTCTCCTTCAATGATCGATTCAAGATTAGGCCGTTCATGATAGATCGTCAACCGAGTCAAATCAACCTCTTTTTCAATGATAGATGGTTGTTTAGAACTAGAATGGGATGATGACAGCAGCAGCAGTACCACCAGGATCTCTTTGGTTTTGATTTCTTCCACAGCAGTCTTTTTACTATTGGTTTCACTGGTGACGGCGGTGGTATCAACCCATTCAAGTTCAGTTTCATCTCGGGTGACGTAGATCTCAAACACGAGTCTCCCCAGTTCGATATAGGGCATCATCTCCTTGATGATATATTCATACCAAGCAATGGCTGCCTTGGTTCTAATTGCCCATACACACCGAACAGTGGTCACCCTTGGTCGATATCCATAATCATCCATGGAATCTCTTCGTTCAAGTTCTTGGACGAGATTTAAACATACAGGGAAGGTGTTGGAGGCCCCGGTCCCCCCAGCAATCAATACCACCAGATCAAAGGGGATTAAGTTTTGCAAATTACCACCAATGGGACCAGCAAATGTCGCCTTCATCTTCACATACCCCAGATACTTATTTTCAAACAGACCATCAATATCATCTTTTGATCTTGTTTTAATTGGTTCCCGACCAACTTTGACAATGACGTAATTGATGATGAACAACCCTAATTTCAAGATGTATCCAATCATTTTCGCCATAAACGGGGGCTTTTCCACGTACTCGATTCCCTGTAATTTCTTTTGTTCCAAATCAGCTACCTTGTTATACAACTTTTTCGTGAACCCCTTACGTTTCCGAATCACCAATACGATTTCCCGATCTTGATCAACAGAACCAATAGAGAAGGGGTGCATTTGGAGCGCCAGAATACTGGGAACGGTTAAATAACAATGCATTCCCGGTTTCCAAGAATTAATATGGGGCAAGTATTTCTTAACCCATGGCTTTCGGTTTTGACTACGTTCAGTAGCCACCGGTAACAGTACCCAGGTAGTGTCGGGTCCTATATTCTTGAAATAACACCATCCTTGAGTAGGAGACACTCTAGCATGAATGATACCAATGACTCGTTGTAAGATCCGATCAGCAACCAACGTATGAACGGCAACAAGTACCGCTGCCTTGTCTCCGCCGTTATGGAAAAAGGCAAACAACAAGAACAAAAAGTTCACCACCCGGTGTTGTACCAAGAAAAAGTCAAACGCCAAATTACGAATGCATTTAAGCGACCCCCAAACCATGATAGAGAAGAACCCAAACGCCATCATGCCAAAGATCTGAGGGGGGATCTCAATCATGATGACAAAATGAAGATCCAAGACCCAATATTTGATACTAAGAAGGAAGTGGACAAGGATTTCAATCCAAAACAATCTCAGCAACCACTTGTGCATCCATACCAATCGATCATGGGTAAGACCACTGACCAAAGTGATAAAATCCAGCTTAAAGATAAACATCAAGATGGGCACGAGCTTTCCGACCCCTACCCGACCAACCCGTTTGGCACAAACATAATACCGAGGTAAGTAATCAATATCGGCGGTTTCCCGATAAGAAAACACCCCACACATCGCGATATAAAGCGCCGAAAGGAGGGCCAACGATGGTTGAAAATATACCCGACGATTCAACCCCAGCTTCCAGAACTTTAATGGCAAGTAAACGCTACCGGTCCATAAGTCCCACCATTTTAATGCGGTGAATACCGGCTTAAATCGTATCGATTGTGAAGTTCGAAGACGACGAAGAGCCATAGGCCCCCAGTGAAACAACACCCCATGGAGGATGAGCAATAAGAGGGTGACACAAGTGACTAACCACTGGAATTTTTCATTCCGGTGCTTCTCGACAAAGAACTGTTCAGTATATTTGATATCCGACGCCATGTCGACAGGATTTTGCGAGGAGGTAATGCTTAAAAACTACCTGGCTTGATATTAAATCCAGCCAAGATATTTTCTTGGGCCACCATTAATGATTGGCTACGTTAATTTCCAAGGTTGCCAAAAAAAGAAATACCTGAGTTTGGGCACTCGGTGACAGTACATGACGCAGATGAATCAGATAAAAATTGGTGTCATCACCGATACCTCCGACGCCAGAGCCACTAGCAGGGTTGGCTAACGACGACACCATAATTAGTAATGACTGAATTATGCACCTGGGCAGAGACATCAACCCTTTTCCCTTGCGTCCTTCATTTTATTTTCTCCTTCCATCAACCGACGTCGGCCTAATCCCGACCTCGGAGCTATTGCAGTAATGCCAATCGTATTTAACTTTCTTGGAACCACAGACTCTGCCAGCTAAACCATGTTATTCCAAGCTATTATCACCCTCTGGGTCGCCGCCTTCGCCACTGCTGATATCACCACTGGGGGAATCACCATTGGTAATTTTAACACCTTCCCCAAGGTCCCTCAAACAGCAACCATTAATGGGTTCGCCGACCCCATTTATGACAAGTTGCCTCAATGTGCTAAATCGTGTGTATCCATCAGTGTCAAGAATACTCCTTGTCCCTACTGGGATACTGGTTGTTTCTGTGTCATGCCTCAATGGTCGGGAGAAGTCGCTGAATGTTTTGCTAAATGTAAGGAAGCTCTGGATGTGAGATCAGCATCGTCGTTGGCATTATCGTTATGTTCTTCTGTTGGCGCCAATACCTGGATGATGCCCGGTAGTGTTTCGGATATCATTAATCTGGCGGCTAATCGAGATGGTGGGGCTACTATTGGTGGTTCAGCTACTGATGGTGGTTCTGGAAACTCGGCTACGGCAACTGGTTCTGGCAATGAAGCCAGTCAAACCGATGCTAGGGCCTCTCCTACCGCCAACTCTAACCAAGCTTCGCAAACCAATGGTGATGCCAAATCGGGCACTGCGTCCGGCTCGGCAACTTCCACTAAGGGTCTGAGTAAAAGCGAATCGCCAAAGGCCACCAGTTCTCGTGAAAAGAGCTCAGCTAATGCAGCTGCAGCTGCAGGTGCTGGGTTTGCAGCAATTGTCGGTATGGTGGGGATTATGATGTAACATGTACACAATAAAAGCGCATAACCTAAACGGGGTTTAACCGTAGACACCAGTGATTGGCTAAAGTGTAAGATTAGTTCTTCTGGAAAACACAACATCTCCTCAAACGTCTCGTTTAGTCATTTACCTCATTGACCATAAAGGTTGCCGCCAAGACCGAGTTGCATGAACCATCACCTCCGGATTTCCATCGAAAGGAAGGTAACCTGCCATGATATATCATCAATAGTTTATCATAGATTAAGCCTTGCCAAAATTTAGGTCACCGTCGTATTTTTGATTATAATCATTGTTAGTACTCGTAGTCTCTTGCATTATCTTTTTCATCAGTGATGGGCGCCGATGCATCATGCGCACGTAGTTGCCCTACTTAATCCCGGGTCGGGCAAGTTGGCGATTGGCTATGATGGCAATAACCGAAGGGAGAAAACAATAACACGAAAGCAATTCCAGTATAAATCAACGTTGTTTCCCCTCACTAGTGATTGTTGACAACACACTTCCATCGTTTAAAATAACAATATCAATGATCGCTCCCGCCGCTCTCTTAATTCTTGCCGCCGCCTTGGTGAACGCCGCCGACAGTGATAATCCTTATGCTACCTTCCCTTCGGTGCCTAAGACTGCCACCATCAATGGGTTTGCTGACCGGTTCTATGATAACTCGGCTCCTTGTGTCCAAAAGTGTTTGACTGACAACAAGAGCACCGGTAACACCCCTTGTCCTTACTGGGATACTGGTTGTTTGTGTGTCATGCCTCAATTTGGTAACGCTATTGCCGATTGTATCGCTAAGAACTGTCAAGGTAACGACGTCAAGGCTGCCACTGACGCTGCCACTTCCGCTTGTTCTGCCGCTGGGGTTTGGGAACCTTACTGGCAAATTTCCGACGCTCAAAAGTCGGAATTAGCCAAGGCTGCCGATGCTCAAGCTACTTCTGCTGACAAGGAAGAACCTCTGGCCACTAGCGACACTTCCCCTGCCGAAGAGACTGGCAACCAAAATACTCAACCCTCGTCCACCCAAGCTCCCACTAGTGAAGCTCCCATCACTGCTGCTCCCACTTCTAATGCTCAACCCACTTCTCAAGCTGCTCCTTCTCCTGAAGCTTCTTCTGAAGACCATGACCATGACCATGAATCTGCCGAACCCTCCGGTTCTGGACCTGCTCCTGGTTCCGTTGCTGGTCAATCTTCTGGTTCCGTTGCTGGTCAATCTTCTGGTTCCGTTGCTGGTTCCGGTCAAGCTTCTGCTTCTGCCTCTGGTTCCGGTGCCCCTACCGTTGAATTGGCCAACAGCGGTGCCATGTTGGGAGCTGGGTCTCTCGGGTTGGTCGCAGCTGTGGCCATGTTGTTGTAAGCGTCCATGTAACGATTATGTAGCGACATTAATTAGTAATTGACAGGTAATCTCATATCTTATTAATAGGGCATGATCGTGAAGTTTGGTGGAGCGGTTATTGGCTGTGAGAATCACTCGAGGTGTAGGAAACACTGAGAATCACAAACCAGTAATTTTCGTAGGAATTAAAATCAAAACAAAACTTCAAAAATAAAGAAAATTCTTGTTGTTTAATCGTTCGTCAAAATTTCTAAATAATAATTTAGAAAACTTTGTAGACATGAAAAAAGTGAATGATGAATGCCGATACAGAAAATGATCTAAATGGGCTATCGTAGTAACCAACGACGTTATGAGGCTTTATTAACAACCTAGAAAATGGTAACGATGATAGGTTATTCACATTCAGGTGGTATTGTATAAAATGGGTGGTTGAACATACATCGGACTCTTTATACACCATTGTCATCTAACCACCTACTAGAGTATTTAGATCCCCCTATAAAGCAATCCCACAATTAACCTCCCCTATAATTATCGTTTTTCACCCTTGTCTTTCTGCAATGGCCATTTTGTGACTCAAATATAACAAAATATTCAATTTTGTGGTTTCCCTAACGCAACACCACAAAAGGGGGTTCTTCCCAACACTAAAGTGTCAAACTCGTTTCAAAATCAATATCCATCTGGTATGTTCACTACAAACCTTCCATAAGATTACCCATGGTATTGACGTCATATTAAGAGTCGAGGAAAACATCACTGTTGACCCATGATCCGTTTAAACTCTTTTGAAGTTGCTGTCTGTCAAGCAGCCATCTTTAACTTTGTTGCTTACACTGGTGCTACTCCAATCTTTCAGAACACGCCACTTCAAAAAATACTTGAACATGCAAGCAACCTTTACATCTCATCATCATCACTATACACCCCCTTTAACTAAAGGAAAACCAATTACACCTATATTCGATAACCTAGTAGTATCTAATAACTTCCTCAGTGACATCAGAGGTCATTGCACCATCTTGCGGCATAGTCCAGTAGTACACTGCACTAGAGGAGTAGTTAGTATATATTGGACTCAACGTCCTATAGCAACTATTAATCTTCCTATACAACTCCTTGGATGTCCTACTACCCCAATACGGAAGCCAACACCACATGCGATTGCAACTGATATGAAGACTTTATCTTAACTTCCAAAAGTTAAAACTGAAAAAATTAGGCTAGTTTAAAGTGACGCTAAATTAAAAGATTCGATGCTTGATAAATAATGGTGAGGAAAATCGGTACATTCGAAGCGACTTGGCGCAGTGGAAGCGCGTTGGGCTCATAACCCAAAGGTCCCCCGATCGAAACGGGGAGTCGCTACTCGTCTTTTTTTTATTTCCACCCCCAAGTTAGATCCTCTTCTCGATCACTAGATCCAGTTAGTCGATTTAAACTATAATTTACATTAACATCAACCCTATTGTTGAACCCGCATATACCTGCCATTGTTCAGAAGCTTCCATCTAAAAATAGTAATTGTTTCTTTTAGTTGTTCAATAGGTGGATGCTATTGTATTTGGCAGCAGGTACACCTCCTGTTTTCTGTGAATAATGGTCGTTTCATTTTTGTTTGTCAACCACGCATTAAAATAAAAAGTTTGTCTGCCATTACAGAATAAGGTTAGTTACTTCATTGTCATCGATATTGTTGGGCAAAATGTAAATCTTTATTGTTGATTCACAGGCACCAATCAAATACAAGTTTCCAGCAAGACAATAGCAGACAACGTCATTTCTTGCTGTATGTAAGATCCTCACCTCGATGATTAACCTCATATAGTAATAACCTGTACAGGGTTCGGCTTACGAAAAACAAATGAATCTTGAGTCAAACCTTAATTTGAAACATTCGAACAAAAGGGTGATGGTATATTCCTAGCTTTACCATTGAAGTGATGGAAACTAGGAGTAAAGTCAACATTTATATTGCCCACGTTTTCCTCCAAAGTTAATAGTTGTAAAAATAAAGGTTTCAACAAGCGCCTCAAAAAAGCACATAGGCTTATCCACATACATACAAAGTATGGTGCCGTACGCAAAGTATAAATTATCTCCAATTCTTCCAATTCAATTCCATCAATATCAATGATGTTGTCTTGGATTTTAACCATCTTGGGGTTGTATTGTCTGGCTATCGCCGCGGCACCAACCTACTATTATGATTACCCCATTGAACAATACACTCAAAACGGGTGGAATGAAATCACCACTAGAATCAAAATTGCTTCCAATTCTACTACCCAAGTCGGATATTACAATGCCTTTGGTTTCTTTTTGAAAGATGGTTATCAGGTTTATTGGGGGATTCAACCCAGAAGCAAAACCACGATGTCATTAGCATTTTCTGGGTTTGGTCCAAATGTCAAATGTGCTGATACTCAACATTGTGGTAGTGGTGCTGATGGTGGTGCTGGGTGTTCTTGTGCCAGTGGTTTGAGAAATTTCACTTTTGATACCTGGTACAAGTTCCGAGTACACAGAACCGAAATCACTGCTGCTGGAGACTCCATTTACACTTGTGATGCCACCAATGAAGATACTGGAGAAACATTCAATTATGGTAGTCTCTTGTTGAATAAGACCGTGGGAGGATTGGGCAGGAGCGCATATTTCTTTTCCGAATGGTACCCTTTCAATTCTCAAACATCAATTCCCAACAAAGAAAAAGATTGTCTTCCGTATGAATTTTCTCAAATTTCTCCTCCGGTTGCTGATGGGCATGCTGCTGTGTTTAGACAACCAGGAAAACTTCCTACCAGTGAAATCGTTGGTAAATGTGCTGCAATGTATAACACTCCCGACGCTAGATTATGGCTTGCCAATGGGAATTTATTTGTTGAGGAAGGTTACTTGACGCCATTCCCTCCTTACCTGCCATCATCGTTATCCACCTCCACCACCAAGGCCCCCACCCTGTCCACGATTGCTTCAAGCGCTAAACCCTCTTCAACGTCGTCGCTGTATCTGTTCCCATTTTTCAACAATATCTTGAACTGGTTGAATTCGTTATTTTAACATTATATACCCATGAATAAATGTCACAAACGTTGATGTGGTGGGGTTGGTTAACCTTGTGGCTAGAAGGGAGGTGGTGTTTATATACTAAACTAGGGGGTGTTTACGAGCTTGTGCATATGTATGATCACCTTTGTGAACGAGTTTATTTTTTGACTAACGGTCGACTATCAAGGAACAACATGTCGCAGGTTGACTTTACCAATATGCAGTTGGTGATGGAGCCACTTATGGGTGGTTCTCTTCCTGGTTGTAGATTTATCTGTTATGGCGTAGGATAACTTCATTTACAATGTTAGAGTTGCAATTTCGAACAAGATTTATCCTAGACGAGTGTTTCGGTATAAAGGTAATGAGCTCGTCACCAGTGGGCAACGAAAGTCAAACTCCATGAATATCTTGCAAACCGTACTCTATGCTTAGAGAGTTTGTCATACAATAGATCCAATACCACACTCTGTCTCCAGAATTAATACTGCTCTTATTGTTAACTTTGTGATTATCAATGATGACAACGTTCGAATGGATTCTGATATTCAGGCTATAATTGATATCTTAGAGGGAAAAGAAGAAGGAAAAAAGATTCCGTTGATTATGGAGTTGTTGTAGCGTTTTGAACGGGAACATTCAATTCGATGTTGTTAGGTGAATTGTATGTCGAAGGGTTACTCAATGTTTATTACTAATTTCTAAAACCTGTGCAAATAACCCCCAACAAAGGGTAACATCGATCCCCACCAAATTTGTTGATCTCCTCTGCTTGCCCTTTTTACCCCACCTTCACGTCACCACCACTTGCCAAATGTGTCCATCTTTGACTTGTCTGGTCTCTGGCAAACTCCATCAACCTTTACCTATAAAATCCCACCAATTTGTCATGTAAAAGTATCCCTTCGTTATGTCATCAAACCCAAATGAAATCCCTTCGCTTTTCCCTCATATGAAAGATTTCGATAAGAAAATGGCCAAATCTAGAGCAGCATCAAAGAGTAAATCCGACTTTGTCCACTCGCAAAATACTGCCCAAATGAATGGGGTTAAAACCGGCCAATATTACTTTATCAACACCACCCCTAAATAGAAATCGTCTAAATATATAGATATAAATATCTACTTCCACCCACCCTTTCTTTATTGACATTTCAATTACTAAAATCCCACCCGGCTCCTCCTGCATAATACCTGCTGAACAATAAATATCTCCGAGCGACGCAATTGTTGAAATATGGAGAAACTACCATTCGAACTTAAACAACAAATTGTCGGTCAAATCAATGATATCCTGAAACTTGCAATAATAGCTCAATCTAAAGATTCAATTGCAAACCATGTACGTGATCAATTAAGCTCCAACCTAATTCATTTACGTTCGAAAATTGATGACCCTGCCACTGATTTATTATATACTGATATTGGTATGATTCCCGGGGGCAGCTTTGCCGTTGGTTATGACGAAGATATCACCCAAGACATGATTGATTTCTTTTTGAATTATCCACACGAAGTTTATAATCTTCAAATCAGATCGAACCGGCCTATCAATTGGGCACCACCACAGGTGGTGAAATTGAATATTGATGGAACATGGTCAGATTATAACCTTCAACGATTCACTAAACTTGAAGAGTTCAGGACTAAGGATTTGGATATTAGCCAATTCCCCGTATTCCCTGTTTCGTTGACCCGGTTTTCCTGTAATTGTATGTGGAGATTTAGTGAGAATCTAGTTGGTCAAGGGGAAGTCCCTACTGGAATGGTGGAGTATTCTGGTCCTGAACCAAGTAATACCAATTTCCCCAATATGGAAAAGCTTTGTCTTTTTTTTTCCAAGCAATACCATTGTCCAAATTTAAAGGAACTCACCATTTTAAATCGAATAAACGTTGATGATGCCATTACTAAAGACTCGATTGGTGGGTTGACATTTTTAGATGTTGGATCTATTGAAAGCCTTGGCGATGTTTCCCGTTACCCCAATCTTACCAAGCTTATCACCGAAGGTGACCAACTTCATACAACCTTACCGTTGCCACCTAAGGTTAGTGATTTGACCTTTAAAACATTTGAATTGAATGGAGTGCCTCCCCAAGTTCGCCATTTGAAAGTCGGTTATAATGAAGGGATTAGTTACCCAAACTTGACATCACCGACATTAGAACTGGCTATGGTGTTTGGCAATGGCATCACCGTCAATGCTCCAAAATTGACTTCATTAGAAGTTAAATTTGGTCGGGCTGACTATGCCCCTCATAATTTTCACTTTCAAAATGCTCAAAGTCTTGAGGAATTGTCCTTCGCTTGTTACTCTGGTGATGACGAAGTCATGTTCACCTGTGATGAACTTCCAAAGTTGAAGAAGTTAAGAATTGGTGCTGCTGTTGAGGGACCATATTCGGCCAAGGTTTTGGAACTGATTATCATGGATGCCCAGTATGGTGGAGTGTTTGAAGCGGGAGATCACATTCTACTTGGTTGTGGCCGCAATGTGACCCTCAAGGCGCCAATCGTACGGGCGAAGAAAATCATCAATTGTCATATTGAATGTGAAATATTAATGGTGTGTGACAACTTATTACCTGATCGTCCTGATGATATCCCTAAGGTGAGAGGAAATCATGTTGTTCCCGGAGTTTCGTCTCAGGACTTAAAGAATTGTACTGCTGAGATTTTAATCCTAGAGGTCATCAACTCTAGTAAGGAGGTACCGTTATTTATCCCCAGTCTGATTAAACTAGTCTCTATCCAATGTAAAGAAGGACCAGTGTATTTAAAATTAGAAGACCGAAATGCGCTGAGGGTTGAGACTGGTGGGTTAACGGCCCAGGACTGGGAACGGCTTGTTCAACGGTTTGGTCGGTAACTTGATTGGGAACATTCGACTCCATGTGTTCCTCCTTAGTAGAAATTTATTTCAAAGGGGTTTTCTTGTTAGGATTGGTCATTTGGTCAATAAATTGGTCAATTTGTTGTTTATCAGGGATAATATCGATAATTCAATGGGAGTTTTAAGCAAAGCTTAGGGTTTGTAGTTTTGTACCGTGGGTAAAGTTTGGGGGTTTGTTCCGAAAGGTAAAGGGGAGTTTTAATAAAAGGAACAAGGTAGTAAAAATATAAAGGTCTGTCTATTCTTTTTTCCAATCACTTAATAAACTTTAAATTGTTTCGTCAAATTCTGCATAATAAGCAGTTTGTTAATTTGGTAAAAGTCGGCTCTCCGCCAACATAGTTTTAATACAGAGGCATACATATCTACTTCCACCCAACTCAATTGACATTTTAATTACTGAGTATAAAATCTCACCCGGCTCATCCTGCATACGGACCATCAACAGCCCGGATCATTTCAATTGTTGAAATATGGAGAAACTACCACTCGAACTTAAACTACCAATTGTCGATCAAATCAATGATATCCTGAAACTTGCAATAATAGCTCAATCTAAAGATTCAATTGCAAATTATGTACGTGATCAATTAAGCTCCACCCCAATTCATTTATGTTCGAAAATTGATGACCCTACAACTGATTTATTATATACTGATATTGGTATGATTCCCAGGGGCAGCTTTGCCGTGGGTTATAACGAAGATATCACCCAAGCCATGATTGATTTCTTTTTGAATTATCCACACGAAGTTTATAATCTTCAAATCAGATCGAACCGGCCTATCAATTGGGCACCACCACAGGTGGTGAAATTGAAAATTGATGGAACATGGTCAGATTATAACCTTCAACGATTTACTAAACTTAAAGAGTTCACGACTACCGATTTGGACATTTGCTAATTCCCCGTATTCCCTGCTTTGTTGATCCAGTTTTCCTGTGCTGATATTTGGAAATTTGAAAAGAATGCAATTGGTCAAGGGGAAGTACCTACGGGAATGGTGGAGTATTGTGGCCCTGAACCAAGTAATACCATTTTCCCAAATATGGAAGACATTTGTCTTTTCTTTTCCAAGCAATACCATTGTCCAAATTTAAAGGAACTCACCATTTTAAATCGAATAAACGTTGATGATGTCATTACAAAAGACTCGATTGGTGGGTTGACATTTTTAGATGTTGGATCTATTGAAAGCCTTGGCGATGTTTCCCGTTACCCCAATCTTACCAAGCTTATCACCGAAGGTGACCAACTTCATACAACCTTACCGTTGCCACCTAAGGTTAGTGATTTGACTTTTAAAACATTTGAATTGAATGGAGTGCCTCCCCAAGTTCGCCATTTGAAAGTTGGTTATGATGAAGGGATTTGTTACCCAAACTTGACATCACCGACATTAGAACTGGCTATGGTGTATGGCAATGAGTTCACCGTCAATGCCCCAAAATTGACTATATTACAAGTTATATTTGGTCTGGCTGAATATGCCCCTCATAAATTTCACTTTCAAAATGCTCAAAGTCTTGAAGAATTGTGCCTCGATGGTTACGATAATTTTGATGAAGACGTGTTCACTTGTGATGAACTTCCAAAGTTGAGAATCATAAATTTTGATGGTTTTGAGGGACCTTATTCGGCCAAGGTTTTGGAACAGATTGAAATCATGGGTGCCAAGTGTGGTGGAGTGCTTGAAGCGGGAGATCACATTCTACTTGGTTGTGGCGAAAACGTAATCCTCAAGGCGCCCATCGTACGGGTGAAGAAACTCATCAATTGTCATATTGAATGTGAAGTATTAATGGTGTGTGACAACTTATTTCTTGATCGTCCTGATTATATCCCTTGGGTAGGGGAAAATCAATTTGTTCCCGGTGTTTCGTCTCAGGACTTAATGAATTGTACTGCTGAGATTTTAATCCTAGAGGTCAACAACTCTAGTGAGGAAGTACCGTTGTTTATCCCCAGTCTGATTAAACAAGTCTCAATCCAATGTAAAGAAAGACCAGTATGTCTAGAATTAGAAGACGCAGATTTGAGGGTTGTAACGAAACATCCCGCAGATTATGAATATGTAGTCGATTGAACTTTTGAGGGGGGTTACCTCAGTATTAATATAAGGCCCTTGATTATCTTCACCAATTCTGCCTGTGCTCATATCAACAGTTAACGTCAAGGGAAATGATTGATCCAGAAAGAAGCATAAATCAAAGCTGACGAAATAGACAATCAAGAAAAATAATCATACGGCCGATTAACCCCATTCTCCCACAGTTAACATTCTTGGCAAATTTAAATAATAAACGGCATTTTGCAAGTTTGCTTTGGTTTAGTGAAACTTTTTCAACCATCGGAGAAGTAATTCGAAAAAATATGTCACTGATGGGGGTTATCAATAGATTTGTCTCAAGAGTGGCCATATATTAATGAATCGATGAAGAAATAACGTTTGGTTACCAAGGTATTGATAACATATCAAGATCGATTCCATTTCTTAAAGTTTGGATCAATCAAGTTTTATTGGCTTCAATGGAATTTAAGCCATTATGATCTAATAGGGGTCTACCACGAGGTCAAGATATTATCAATAACGCGGTTCAGACATATTGTTAAGTCCGAGGGATTTTTCGGTCCAAACGGCGAAGATATCGATCCTTTCGAGGGTACGATGATGACACCGATTATGGTTGGTTTTACCACATAAAGCTTGTTAGTATGATAAATACTCATAGTTACCAATCAATCAAGTAGGTAGATGATGTGATTGGTTTATTAATAGTACATCACCTAATATGCTCACCCCGCTCGTTAACCAAATATAGTAATACTCCCGTTTTTGCAAGGTCCTGGTTGCATATAACGGTCCACCGTAAATCTCGATCGAAAACTTTACTTGGTCATGTCAACAAAAGATGATTGTAACCTCACACCAGTATCTATCTCCAACAATTGGTAGAAGTAAAAGTTCTTTAAATGATGACCCGCTTCCTATTCCACACGGTCTTGTAAATGCAGCAACAAAGTGAATCGACACAAAAAGACAAAGGCTTATCCACATACACAGAAGGCACCGTATGGGGAGTATAAATTGTCTCCAATACCAACCCTGAATATCCCCAATTCAATATCAATGTTGTTGTCCTGGATTTTAACCATCTTGGGGTTGTATTGTCTGGCTATCGCCGCGGCACCAACCTACTATTATGATTACCCCATTGAACAATTCACTGAAAACGGGTGGAATGAAATCACCAGTAGAGTCAAAGTTGCTTCCAATTCTACTACCCGAGTCGGATATTACAATGCCTTTGGTTTCTTTTTGAAAGATGGCAATCAGGTTTATTGGGGGATTCAACCCAGAAGCAAAACCACCATGTCATTAGCATTTTCTGGGTTTGGTCCAAATGTCAAGTGTGCTGATTCTAAATTTTGTGGTAGTGGTGCTGATGGTGGTGCTGGGTGTTCTTGTGCCAGTGGTTTGAGAAACTTCACTTTTGATACCTGGTACAAGTTCCGTGTACACAGAACCGAAATTAATGCTGATGGTGACTCCATTTACACTTGTGATGTCACCAATGAAGATACTGGAGAAACATTCAATTATGGTAGTCTCTTGTTGAATAAGACCGTGGGAGGATTGGGCAGAAGCGCATTTTACTTCTCGGAATGGTACCCTATGAATTCTCAAACATCAATTCCCAACAAGGAAAAAGATTGTCTTCCATATGAATTTTCTCAAATTTCTCCTCCTGTTGCTGACGGGCATGCTGCTGTGTTTAAACAACCAGGAAAACTTCCTGCCAGTGAAGTCGTTGGTAAATGTGCTGCCAGGTATAACACTCCTGACGCGAGAGTCTGGCTTGCTGATGGGAATGCATTTATTGAAGAAGGTTACTTGACGCCATTCCCTCCTTACCTGCCGTCGTCGTTATCCACCGTTGTAACCAGCAACCCGCCTACCAGCAACCAACCTTCATCATCGTTGTCAGCAGTCGTTCCCGACACCAAACCTTCGACATCCACCAACGCACCCACCCTGTCAGCAAGTAAGCCACCCGTCCTTGCTGTTTCTTCAAGCACCAAACCATCGACAACCAACAGCCCTCCTCCTCCTTCAAGCACTAAACCATCGACTTCCAGCAATCCTCCTGCTCCCACAACAATTGCTTCAACCGTCAAACCATCGCCAACTGCCACTTCAACGTCAACATCGGTCCTGTTCCCGTTTCCGTTCTTAAACAATATCTTTAACTGGCTTCAATCATTCTTTTAAGATAACGTATACTTGTGTATCCTTGAATAAATGTCTCTGACTTAGCTAGCACTCTGGTAGTTTACCTCTTGAGGGA
>JAJMLP010000055.1:15345-65182 GCA_030569815.1 Diutina ranongensis (nom. inval.)
CCCCCCCCACAAAAAAAAAAAAAATGTTTACAAGTAATTAGAAATAGGGGGTTTAAATTACATCGATTTGGTTTAGGAACGGGTGGTCCCAAAAGATAGCCTAGTCCAACTTAAAATTAAGGGGGACATCAGTAAATGGTGCAAATCGTCAGTCTGTGTCTCATCACACCAGCCTCATTAGCCACCACGATCTTCGCAAAGCCCCTTACATCTACTTCCACTTTGTGTTCCCAACTTGAGACCTGGTACAATAATGAATGCGTTTGATTAATTGTGTGAAACTTGTTAGGATTTTTCTTGGTCATTGGCTGGACTATAACCAATTATATCTGTGGATCATTTGAGGAATCAAAGAACAGCGTTGCCAATACGTAGAGAAGGGGACTCCATGGTTATTCTTAAGTATATATCTTCTCTTAGTATAGAGATACCGTTTGATAGCAATTATATTTTGTAACTCAATTTTGGAGCTTCTTAGAGGAACATTTATAACAAGCTTTTTGAAAGAATAAACAAGGTGGCGATGGATGGCTTGAGTAGTATTAAGGATAACAATAGAGAGTAAATGAGAACCCATGCCTCAACCAAATACCAGGGTGGAGTTACTGCAACAGGGGGGTTCAGTCATCGAACGAATATTATGAATCTAACATTGACGGGACGGTCTATTGGACTTGGTGGCTTGTTCATCTGATTAGTCAGAGACTTGGGGTAGTTATCCTGCTTCTACTTGCAGTATCGGTATTGTTGAGGGTGATTAAATAATTACTTGATTGTTAAAGTTCGCCATGCCATTGTTTTTATTGAGGTGGAACTTGTTAATTATTTTTATGAAGCACGATGCTAACTCTATGCAAGAATTAGAAAATAGTAAGTTGACAATGAATGCTAGTACACCACCATTATTGTAAGAACAGAAGGACAAAGTCCATTGTAATAGAAGTACTAGACACTATAGATAACTAGGGTCAACAGTTTACGTTTGTCCATTATCGATATGTCACCGATTTCACCATCCTTACTTTGTGCATTTACCAGCATAATCATATCAATCCTTCCAATCTGGGAAACCAATGGACTACCACCATTTTTGTTTAAATATCTTGGGGTTAGGGTATCATTTTATCATCGAAAACCATCAACTCATGAAGCTTTCTACCATCTTCACTATCGCCACTGTTGCTTGCGCCGCTGCCATTCCCGAATCTTCCAATAAGGAAATCCAAGAAGCCAAAACTCTTGAAAAGAGATGGTCCTGGCTCTACTTCAGAGTTTACGAACCTTGGGATTAGGTATTTCAAAAGATTAGTCTTAATCTTTAACATTGTCTTAGGTATGAATAAAAATCTCAATTAACCTTACACATATCGTAGAAGAAATTAATCCATATTTAACGTATGCTAATTCAGGGGTACTTTTCAGGGACAGTTGCTATTTTGGTATAATCCCGTTCTAGATTGCCACAATCCACTGTGCTTAGTTAACAATAAAACAGTGACCATCTCTTTGGTAGTTTATGTGGCTAGCCTGTTAACTGCTCTCGTGTTAATGACTCTCGTGTTAACTGCTTTCGTGTTAATGTCTCTCGTGTTAACTACAACAATGTTAACATGCGTGTAAATGCACAATAACCTTCCATGTTGGGATACCTACACAACACCACTAAATTGGTTTAAATAGCCATGGTATTTGTCTTATCTTCTCCATTAAAATCAACCTTCATATGAAGATCTCTATTGTTCTTACCGCTGTCTCCGTCGCCTTTGCTGCTGCCGTCCCTGTTGCTTCTTCCGACGAAGTTGAAGGATCTCAACCTCTTCAAAAGAGATGGTCCTGGCTCTACTTCAGAGTTTACGAACCTTGGGATTAAGTATTTTAATAAATTACTATTTTTTTAAAAAGAAAGGCCATGAGAATTGTAGCATGTAATCAGGACAATCAGCACTATCGTTGATGTTCATAGAGAGTGTATATACCTTAATAATAGTAATTTTAAAATATTTTTCAGTGGTACATGCTAAATTTATGGTGGGGTTAATGTATCGTGTTAACTATAGCTATGCGTGTTAATGCACCAACCCACTACTTGCCAATATGGGACATCTACACAACGCCACCAATTTAGTTTAAATAACAGATAAACCACTTGAATTATTCATCAATAACCATGAAGTTTTCCGTTGTTCTTACCGCTGTTTCCCTTGCCTGTGCTGCTGCTGTCCCTGTCGCTTCTGCTGATGAAGTTGAAGGATCTCAACCTCTTCAAAAGAGATGGTCCTGGCTCTACTTCAGAGTTTATGAACATTGGGATTAAGTATATCAATAAATGATATTTTTTTTAAACATAATATTTGGTAGTATCTGGGTGAGATCTTTGGTACTATAGGTTTAACTGGTAACGACGTTAGAATAAAGAGAAACTATAGGTACTAACAAGTTAACTAATCGGATATTTTGGGAACATGGGCACCCATTTGGAAGTTGGCTTTTTGGGAGTTGGTTTCAAGCGGTCTTCCACGAGACAAGGACGACAACCTCGGATTGAACAGAAAAACAAAGTAATCATTTAATCAGATTCACCTAAACTCTAGAAAATTTGCAATACTATTGATGGACCTACCATTACTCGTTTATCGATTGTGTACCTTAATTATTATTATGCATGTTAATGCATAATTTCAAAATACAAAAATATGCCCTCTAGTGAATAGAGAAATGGATAATAACTCATCTTTTTCATTTATTGTGCCTTCAAATTAACCAGAAGATCCTTTTAATGAATTCTAATTGTCGTTCTCCTTTTTCCCTTGCCTGGGTTTCTGGGTTTCTAGGTTTCTAGGTTTCTAGGTCTCTAGGTTGCCCACTGAGATAATTAAAATCCAGGTTAATCGATTAGCTTTTAAATTAAGCTAGCTACACCGCAATTCAACGGATACCGAGTTGGGTTTACGTCGTTTTGGGTACCAACAGTCCCATTGACGATTTTCTTTAACATCAGTCAGCATCTCGCCACTTTAAATAATAATAACCTTATAACCCCAATATAACCCCTTCTATTGCCTCTAGTGGTTATGCCACCCCTTCTACCCACTGACTCGGAGGACTTGATTAGTATAGCCCCCTCATCTCATATTAAGCCAACCAACGGCACCAATGACACCCCACTAAAGGATTAACACACCCTATATCTATTCTCACCCATCCAACCAACCTCTATTGGCCATTTCTTTCATATTCTCAGGCGATGCCATCACCGGTGTTCATAGCCAAGTTTTAACCACCCTCGCACTACCGCCACCACACACCAAACCATGGACGTGTGTAGAATTTGTCGGGGAGAAGGGACGGCATCACTGCCGCTTCTTCACCCCTGTAAATGTCGGGGCTCGATCCGATTCATCCATCAAGAATGCTTGATGGAATGGCTAAAACACCTGAACAAGCTGACGGAGAAGTGTGACATCTGTGATACCCCGTACCAATTTGAAACCATCTATGACCCCGATATGCCGTCGGTGATTCCCACCCGGTTTTTAGTGGATAAGATGGTGACGGTGTTGGTGCTGGGAGCTCGTCAGTCATTACTGTTGATATTATACTTGGTGTGTCTCCCCATCCAAGTGCCCATTTTCTGGCTGGTGATGTTACGTCTATATACCTATGCCATCGATGGCACATTACCAGGGTCAGAAGGTAACCCTTGGCAGTGGTTGATTTATGGAGGGGTGTACCCGACGTTAAAGGCCCGGATAACGGCGTTATTACGCGATAGTTTGTTATCAGGGATGGTATGGGTGATATTGACGTTGGCAGTGATGTTTTCCATCTTCATCGAACATGATTGGATCCTGAGGGATGAAGGATTCCATCGGCTTTTAATCAAACGCATCGGCAAGGAGCTGAAACTGCTGTTGATGGAGATCATGTTGGAAAAGATCCAAGCTGCAGTCAACAACAACAATAATAATAATAACAACAACAACAACAATAACAATAATGCTGACGAGTTGCCTCAAGCTCGGTTGGATCGAATGATGAGATTGATTGATGATTTCCAAGGGGAACTCGGGGAAAATGCCCCTCAAGCCCAATTACGGGAGTTTTTAGATGAGGCAAGATGGGATGAAGATGGTGGAGATAATATGGGGGATGCCGGTGATATCCATCATCATGATGATGAACAAGAACACGGTGATGACGATGATGATGATGATGACGACGAAGTGATCATTCCTAATGAACTCGATGATGATGATGTCGTTCCCGCTAATGGTATCGTTGAATTCCTCGAATTGTTTGGTCTTACCCTTAATTGTACTGCTCCCTTGGTGTTGATGGGATTTTGTGATATGATCGTGGTGGTGTTTCTCCTATTCACTTATTTGACTCCTCATCTTATAGGTAATCTCCTTTCCAAGGCCTCGCGTACCATTGCCTCTTATGTGGTACCTATGGTGGCTTGGGACCATTATTGGAATACCATGATCACCTCCTTACCTACTTGGTCATGGAATAGTGATGTTGGCCTTACCGTTTATAATACCATCAATCAATTGATGACGGGAGTGGTTAATCGATTAATTACCCCGTTGTATCATGTGTTTATTGATAATTCATCGGAAAGGGCCATCCCCACCATCATTGAACGGATTATCCTCGTTTCTTTGGGGTATACCGGGGTGATCTCCATCATTGTTCGATTTATGAATAACCTCATTAAGGATCGAGGTGACCGTCCCATTAGAGGAACTGCTCGTAAGGTATATTCAGTATACTTTGAAGTGGTGGTTAGTGCTAAGGTCTTTGTGGTATTTGCCATTGAACTTCTTTTATTCGCCGTATACTGTGGATGGTTACTCGACTTTTGTGCCGCCCCTTTACTATTAAAAGAAGTATGGAATCAAGGCAGTCATAAGCTCTGGTTACTTTCATGTAATTCATGGGAATTCACCAGTCATCCCTTGGTAAGATTCCCTGCTTATTGGTTCTGGGGGACGATGTATATGGTGTTCTTTGCCCATTTTGTTGGCATGTCTCGAAATCATATTCTTCGACAAGGAACATTATACTTTTTACGCCTGCCTGATGATCCCAATGTCCGGTTGATCCATGATGTGATTAAACGGCCTCTTTGGTTTCAAATCCTGAGAATCTACCTTAGTGTCAAATACTATTCGGTATTTATCATCGCTGGGGTCGGCGGGGTTACGTGGGGGTTACGTTATTTCGTTCATTCAAATGGTGGACCCAACGTGGTATTACCAATCCATCCCTTTGGGGCAGTCACTCTGATTCTGGCGGTTGCTCTTGGGTTTGTGTTATCATCGGCGGAATATCATACTTGTCTCCATAAATACCACCTCCAATTTTGGAAATGGGCGTTCCTGCTTGCTTGTCATCGTCTCCGTCTCTCCCATTATATCCTTGGTAAACCAGTACCTGCTGAAAGAGGACATGTCGTTTATCGTAACCCAATGGCTTGGCTCACGGTGGCTCAACCCGATTTCAGCAAGCCAGTGACGTATCTGCAAGCACAGACATTATTTGCCGAACTGGAGGTTCAAGCTTGCTTTGTTCCTGATGGTAGTTATACTCGAGTGCCGCTGCATAATGCCGTTTCGAGAAAATTCCTTAAGAAATTGTTCTGTGACGTTACCAAAGATGATAAGTTATTATCTCTGGAGCTGCCAGCGCCTCCAACCATCATTGAAGGTCATGAGGACTGCTATACCACTGAAGATGAATCGACAATGATGGTTAATACCTATGATGTGGTATATTGTCCTCCTAACTTCCGTCGGAGATGGATGATGCTTTTGGCCCTCCTCTGGATGTTTGCTGTATGTTCGATCTTGGCCATTACCACCACGGCATTATTAGTAGGACGCCCCTTTGTTAGAGTGGCCCATATGATCATTTTTGATATGTTACTGTCGGAAGCCGCCGACTGGCGACTCGCCGATATTGGCTCGTTGGTGTGTGGGTTATTCATCGAAGCAACCTTACTTCGGAGATATGATGAATATCAAAAACGGGTGGCTGCCAAACAAGGAGATAATGAGGTGGAAGCCGAGGTTGGTCATGGTAATGATGATGACCAAGCTATCGACCGTAATAGTTTGATTAATCTGGTCATCGTCACCGTGACCTTGATGGCGGCACTGGCGGTATGGTTATTCTGGATCCGACTGATCCATGTCCTTTGTGTTGAACATCCATTAACGATGTTCATCACCAACCCTACCATCACTCTGTATCAGGAATTATTTGAAAAACTGGGAGTGACGTGGTGGAACGCCCAATTCATTTCTGAGAACCCTTGGCTGTTCGTCGGTCACTTTTTGGTATCCATCATTACCCTTCGTCCCTTTGTACACTTCCTCAAGCAAATCCCCTTGTTAGTTGGTCTAATCAATCAACCAGCACCAGTATGGAAACAAGCCATCTCCATCACCGGCATTATCAGTGTTATCGTCAATATTTGTATGGTACACATCCCTGCTACCCTCTTCCAAGTCCTCCTACTTAATCAAGGCGAATTTGAAAAGCTGATCTACGTTTGGTTCGCTAGTTTGGTGATCTTTGTCGCTACAAAGCTGGCACTTCGATTACAGAGATTCTACCAATCAGTAGATAAACTGGTGAGGGTAGAAAAGTATGTCCGGGGTCGGGCAATCCAAAATATTGATTAAGATAAATTTGGTATATATAGTAAACATGTTATCGAGTTAAACTCCCGAGTGTTGGTCACGTGACGCAATTTCATGTGAAGTAGTAAAAATCATCCAACTTTTTTTTTCTTTGATGAAATCCTCACGTGATTATTAAATCTGATCTCATGCGGCTTAAAACTTGACAGGACCACCATCATACATTACCATCCCTTTTCACATGTCTGACGACGATTATTCCCTGGATGACCTGCTAACAGTGGATCTTGAACGGGTGGGTCTCCCCCTGTTACCGACATTACCCAAATTCGATATGAGTCGAATTCAAGACTTCTCCAAAGAAGTACTGATGGCGATCCAAAAATATATCCGGGAATCAGATAGTGAAGGGGCAGTGAATAGCCAAGCTCGAAGTTCCCAGTTAATCAATGGGGTAAGGACGGCGATTGCCCTGAGAATCCAAATGTCGACGGTATTAAATGATCTTAATTTAGGGGTGTCATTACTGACTGCCATCGATAGGTTACAACCATTAACCGATATCATTAATGAGACGATTTTCTTACCTGCAGATGATTCGGATATCGAAGAACCATTAACCGAAGAAGATGATGAAACCGAGCCTCTTGGCGTTAATGAAATTGTCAATCGAGATCAACCATTTGTTCATGAAATCGTTCGTCCTCAAGTGAGAACCAAACGACAAAAGAATAAATCATTATTACTGGTGACTCTGGATGTGGACCTGGGGATGATGACTAGTGATTGGGATGTCGTCGATGACCTCACTCCCGATGAGATCCATGGCCTCACCGATTTAACAAAGGAAGAGTACTCGCTGGAAGAGGTATTACGGACGAAGATTCAACAGATTATTAAGATGGATTTGAGTCAACGGGCAAAGAACAAATTGGTGACGAGATTAATGATGAGGAATTATCTGAAACATCATATCTTTCCTGAAACAACAGTAAAGCCACCTACCCCTCAATTGCTGGACAATGATAATGATGATGATGATGATGATGACGAAGTAATGCTTTCAGATCTGGACTGTACCAAACAATATCATTCAAACAATGTATTGGGGTGTCAACACTACCAACGCAATTGTAAATTAGAATGTCCTATCTGTCATAAATGGTATGTGTGTCGATTCTGTCATGATGCTGAAGTCGATGATCACCGACTCGAACGGTCAAAAGTCAAACATATCCTTTGTATGCTCTGTGGTACCCCTCAAGAACCCGAAACTAATGAATGTGTCGAATGTGATCAAGAATTGGCTCTGTATTTTTGCAAGAAATGTGTGCTTTATGATAATGATCCCACCAAGGATATCTATCATTGTGATAAATGTGGTATTTGTCGACTTGGCCTTGGGTTAGGAATGGATTATTTCCATTGTGATACTTGTAATATTTGTCTTTCAGTGGAATTGAAACTGAAACATAAATGTGTCTCCAATACCACCCATTCCAATTGTCCCATTTGCCATGAATACATGTTCACTTCGGTGAAAAAAGTGGTATTTATGTCTTGTGGTCATCTGATCCATCAACACTGTTATGATGATATGGTTAAGCATTCGTACAAATGTCCTATTTGTAAGAAAACGGTACAAAATTGTGATACCCACTTTCGAATTTTGGATCAAGAGATTCTCCTGCAACCAATGCCGGCACCATATAACCTTTGGCGATGCATTATCTCGTGTAATGATTGTAAGGGTAAGAGTAATGTCGCTTATCATGTATTGGGGTTAAAGTGCAATTATTGCAAGAGTTATAATACCAATCAATTACAATTGATCAAACCTGAAGATGAAGAAGATGAGCATTTGGAACAAGAAGGTGCCACTGGATTTGATCAAGGGGTGATTAATCTGGTGAGGAAGAATATTGGGGCTAACTTCCTTATCGATGATAGTTTCCCTGAGGAAGAAGATGGTTATGGTGATGATAATGAGGCTGAAGATGAGCATGAAGGAGAAGATGGTAAATTCGGGACATTACGGACGATGTTCCAGAATTTCATCAATGCAGCAAAGGCAGAAGGTGATGATGATTTAGTTGGGGGACTTTGATTTTGGCATCGATTTGGCACGTGATGATCCGTCCTGCATATCACCATCTTTTTTCTAGTGATACCCCGGACAATAAAGGACCGCCGCATTGTGTTTTGCCTCATCGCCATGGTGTCCCTGATTATTAACCCCAGTATTCTCTCGGCCGATTTCGCCGATCTTGCCACCGACTGTACTCGTATCCTCGAGTCTGGCCCCATTGAATGGCTTCATATCGATGTCATGGATGGTAACTTTGTCCCCAATATCTCCTTTGGTGCCCCCGTGCTTAGTTGTCTTACCAAGGCATTATCGGAAAGAAAGTTGTTTTATGATGTTCATATGATGGTTGCCGACCCTGAAAAATGGGTTGATGACATTGCTAAGGCTGGGGGGTCTCAATACACCTTCCATGAAGAAGCCACCACCAACCATCAAGCGGTGATTGATAAAATCAAGAAGTCAGGGATGAAGGTGGGGATGGCAATTAAGCCTAATACTCCCGTTGAATCGGTTCTTCCTTGGGTCGATCAATTAGACTTGGTATTGGTGATGACGGTGGAACCCGGGTTTGGCGGGCAAAAATTCATGGGGGATATGATGCCAAAGGTTAAATACTTGAGAGACCGGTATCCCAACCTTAATGTCGAAGTTGATGGTGGTCTTGGTGAAGAAAATATCGATGTTGCCGCCGAAGCCGGTGCCAACGTCATTGTCGCTGGGACTTCGGTATTCAAGGCTAAGGATGTGTCTCATACCATTAACACCATGAATGATGCCGTCAAGAAGAATCTTAAGTAGATAATACCATGTGATAACGATGTATATTTATTATTATTCCGACGATGCCGACGATGCCGACGACCTTGGTGATTCGAACCTGGGTTCGGGGGGTCCCCTAGTCACCATTCAAGAAGAGACCCCCCAGGACCATTTAAACCATCTGGCCATGGTATACGATTATTAAAACTATGTCCCCATTGTCGTAATCCCGTCACCCCCACACTAACCGCCATACTGGTATACCCCCCGTTGTAGTCACCATTAATGGTATACACGGCCCCGTCACTATCATCAAAGGAAACGTCCAGGGTTAATCGCACCCCCATGGCAACAGCATACACCGTCACCACCACGATAAGAATATCAATGATCGAAATCGCCATAATGGGGATCGCCGGAATCTATGGACAAGGGGGGGGGCACCGGCTGTGGGACGTTCACACGTAATTACCCGTTTAACCTCACGTGAGGTTGTCGCTTACATAATCAAAACTCCCCCAGGCTACCTATCCCCATTGAAACCCCTTTTTCCCCCCTTATCTAACTAGTATAAATCCCTAGCATATCTATATCGTAATTACATCCCTCTCGTCTCGACAATTTGCGCATACCGCCCCTCACAGATTACCTCTTTTCCCTGGTGAACTCCGCGCACCGGCTACCCATATCTTATCCTCCTCGTTAATCGACACTATCTACCAATTGCCACCATGACGTCGTGGTTATGGTTCATTGTGTTAATCTCCACGCTTATAGTGGTACTTTTGGGTCTCCTTATATTCATAGTATGTACTGAAGATGATGGTGACTATGAGCCGCTTTTAGAAGGGGAAACAAGGGCGGTACCTCGAGACTTTTTGAATGATGAAGAGAGTCTTCGGCATTTGGCGGAAGAATATGATTTCACCTCATTATCACCTGAAGAACAACAGAGCTATCTTATGGGACAAGAATTCACCGTCAATCATCCTCCGAGATTCGACCACCTTCGGGGCAAATCTTATGGACCTCAACAAGATACTCAAATCAAGGAAATGGGAGTGCATGCATGGATGTTTGATCTGGAACATGCCACTAATGGTTCAATTGCTGATGAATCGACGCCATTATTATCATCATCGCAATTGTCTATCCATGACCCTTCATTTGTGGTGAGAGATAAGACAGAATTGGTATTTAGATGTGGCCAACCTTATCGTACTGCCACTGCAGTGATGAATTTAGCCATGCCCATTCGTCATCGCCTTTATCAAGATACCGTCTATTTTGAAACCAAGGTATTTGAATACATTCCAGGGCCCAATACTCATTTTGCCATTGGGTTGGTGACAAAGCCATATCCCCTGTTTAGATTACCCGGTTATAATAAGTTCCTGATTGCATACGAAAGTACCGGCAACCTCAAGATCAATAAACCTTTCCCGACACCATTACAGCAACATCAAGGAGATGATTCTCAATTTAATAATTTGGTATTACCTCCGCTCCAACAAGCTGATGTGGTTGGGTTTGGTTATGTCGTTAGCCTGGGGACAATCTTCATTACTCGTAACGGTAAACGGGTGCTCGATGTCATGAAAGGATGTTACTTGGACTTGTACCCTGCCATTGGATGTTTTTCATGTGATGCCGTGTTTCAAGTAAATATTGGCAAGTTGGGATTTGTGTGGATCGAAGCTAATGTCCGTAAGTATGGATTCATTAGTACCACCGATTCAAGAAAGTTATCGGGAGACCGGGGCGCCGCGGCACTTCCCCGATACTCTATGGATGATAATATTGATAAATTGTTGGATAAGGGAGAAGAATTACCTCCCGAATATCCGGTTAATGAATTGGACTTTTTTGGTCGATCAAACCCAGTTGAAGGGTGTTCGAAAGAAAAGGATGGCAATGGAGCTTTTGGTACTGAGATTACTAATGATCCTGAAGAGGTGATTGATTTCAGACAACGGTTATATGAACAAGAGACGGGGAATTTTAGTGGTGGCGGTACTCCCAAATTCAATGATGATTTGGTGCTGCCAAAAACCGTACTAAAGACAGTACCTAAACCAGCAACTACTGAAGCAACCCCTCAACGACAACAATGTGAAGATGAGCCCCAATCTGAGCAAGTATCAGAAATAATCGTTGAAGACGAACCCATCATTGAAGAAGCACAACTGGTTTTGGAAGAAGTGGTGGAACCCGAGACAATTGTCAATCAATCCCTGTCCACGGAAAATACTACCCATTCAACAACCGTCACTGCTACTGAAGTTACTGATAATTCCGAAGGTATTCCTGAAGTTTCCATCGAACCTGAAGTCACGCCGCCGGTATCGCAATCGACAGTCACTGCCATTGAAGTGACCGAAAATGATGGAACCGAAGAAGTGGACATTGAACCTACGGTGGAGGAACCATCGATTGACATTGAAGAAATCTATCAAGAAGACACTCCTCCTCAACAACAACCAGAGGAAGAAGTCCCCGATTCAACCCCTCATCATCCGTCAACTCGTGGCGGCCACCAGCTGCTGGCTCAGCAAAAGAAGAAGAAGAAAAAGAAAAAGGCAAAGAAACACCATTGATGATGTTGGTGATGGATTTATGTACTGTCTTAAATACACTCCCTTTTCTCCATGATCTCTAACGCGCGCGGCAGCCATTGACTCGGACTACCATGGACGCTCCAACCTATAGGGACTTGTTCCATATCCCTACGTTTGCCCTGCTTGATATATCTCATCCTGAGTTCCTCCCCACCGATGAATCGATCTATTTTTGTGGTAATTCGCTTGGTCTCATGCCCAAGGCCACTAGTGATGCCTTGAGTCAAGAATTGAATGCTTGGAAGGCTCGAGGGGTTGAAAGTCACTTTAATCACCCTCAGGATAATGATTGGGTGGATATCGATCTTCCATTAGTACCATTGGCCGCTCCGTTGGTTGGTGCCCGTCAAAATGAGGTGGCGGTGATGGGATCATTGACGGCAAACTTGAATGCGTTATTGGTGTCATTTTACCGGCCCCAGGGGTCTAGAACAAAGATCATGTTTGAAAAACAAGCATTTCCTAGTGATTATTATGCGTTTTTAAACATGGTTAAGTTACACGGCTATGATGAATCTCATCTTATCCAATTAAGTCCTCGGGAGGGAGAAGCCTGCTTACGTAATGAGGATATCGTCGCCGCCATTAATGATCATGGTGATGAATTAGCAGTGGTATGTTTCCCTGGGATTCAATATTATACTGGACAATTCTTTGATATCGAATTAATTACTAGGGCGGGGAAATCGGTGGGTGCCATCGTCGGATGGGACTTGGCCCATGCCGCTGGTAATGTACCATTGAAACTTCATGATTGGGGGGTTGATTTTGCTGCATGGTGTAACTATAAATATCTAAATTCGGGACCAGGGGCGATGGGGCTGATCTTTGTTCATGAAATCCACACCAAGGATAATTCCAGTGATCATTTCCCGGCGAGATTGGCGGGATGGTGGGGGAATAATGCCCATGATCGGTTTAAAATGCTTGAAAAGTTTGATCCCATCAATCTGGCCCTCCTGTATCGACAACTGAATCCATCGGTGTTTGATGTTGCTGCCGTAAAGACCTCATACCAAATCATGGAACGTGTAGGAGGTGTCGACCAATTAAGAATCAAGAGTGTGGCATTGACCCAATACCTTTGGGATTTATTGGTTAAATCCCCCTATTATCTCGCCAAATCAGGACCATGGTTTAAGATCCTCACCCCAGAAGACCCTAACCAAAGAGGAGCACAATTATCGGTATTATTTGGCCCTCATAATGATGACCCCAACTTAAACGTCATGGAACAAGTGTTCAATAGTTTAAGAGCAAGAGCGATCATTTGTGATGAACGTCGTCCCGATGTATTAAGATTAGCCCCCACCCCACTTTATAATACCGCCAAAGAAGTGGAGATTGTCGTCTCCCGAATCAATGAAGCTCTCAAAGCAATCAATTAATAGACATGAACATCAATTTTTCGACTTGGCGGCTTCCTTTTCCCGTTTCTTTTCCTCACGCTTCCGACGCTTCTTCTCCCGCTTTTCTTCTTCAGTTTCTTCTTCTTCATCTTGATCACCAAAATCATCAAGTAATCTCTTGGCCCGAGCGATCTTTTCTTGTTGTTCAAGAATGTACTCTAATCTCGCCAATTTAAGAGGATCATCCTTTAAGGCAAAACTAATATCATTCATCTTGATACGTGACCGTCCTTGTGATCTAGCATAGGTGATCATCTTATGACATAAGTCTTGAAGGTATCCATTGAGGATATCTTCCAATGCGGCATTGGTATCATCGTTATCACCAACATCTCCCATACCAAATAAGAGGTTTTCAATATCTTTAGAAAAGAGCCGTTGCTTCTTCCTTCTTCGAGGTGGTTGGGTTTGCTTTGATGAATACATGGATGGTGATGGTGAGAACATTGACTGCCGCACTAGCCTTTAGTGGGGGTGTGGGTGGGATTATCTCGATTATGTAAGATGTTACGTAATGGTGTTTTGGTCACGTGAGCGATAAAATGATACCACATTAGAAATGATCAATTCTACACTGATTTTTTTGTTTTCTTTTTTTTTTATTTTTTATTTTAGACTATAAAGGGTATTCTCTAAACTAGAAGCTTAGATACCACCAGCCCAACCGGTGAAACAACCCCAGATGGCAGCAGCCAAGGCACCAACGGGACCCAAGGGGTTAGAAGCTTGAGAACCACCGGCTTGGGTTTCGTCAACGACGGTGGAACCGGAAGAACCACCGGCAGCACCACCAGCGGCACCACCAGCGGGGGCAGGGGCAGCACCACCAGCAGGGGGGGCACCGGCATCACCAGCAATGGCGAGGGAAGCGAGGGCGAGAGTGGCAACGGTCTTGAATTGCATTGTATAAACGAATGTAAGTGATGAGAACCCAACTAGAAGAAAATCAACCTATATTTATACCTTTCCCTCTGACAACCTCTGTTTCAAATTCAATGGATAAATTTGGCAACATTTGCCTTAGGGGCTATCTCGATTAATGCATCGAGTTGCCTAGGAATAATTTTGGCGTGTTCGTCGACCTAATCGGTACCTTGCAGCATACGTCAAGTGTACGCGATCAAATACACCAATAGGGGGAGTCAGGGTTTAGGTGGTTTTGAATAATGACGTCGAAAGGTTGTGGCTCGACCACGTAAACTTTATTAATAAATCGATTTAGATTGATGTTCCTGCGTCTCCAGATTAACCATTTGAATTGACCTTAATTCCATTGATATCAATGATGACGTTAATCAAGATCACTCCGGAGAAATAAGTACTTTCAAGCCATATTAAGTGGCTAGTAATTGCCAAGGATCCCTTGTCATCTCCGGAGATCGCCAGAATAATGGATTTTGGCGATTTACCTTAATTTGCAATCTAGCGCCTTATCCGACGCGGTTTATGTTTACCATCTATTAAATTCGTTGAATTTAACTGTTTTAAGATTACCTCGGCTAATTGGGTTGTTTGTGGTGTTTAGATTGTCGTTGATCCACCCGTTTCAGAGGTTAGGAGTGTATCGGATAAACTAGACAATAGCCAGAGATAACCACCCATGTTTCAAGATTGGCATGATAATCTACCTAATTTGGACTAAATCGTTACAATTGATTGCGAACCTTGACATCGTGTTTGACGATGGCTTCTGTTGGTAATAATTCCGGCTTAACTTGGTAATCAAAACCTAATCTTGGATATGGAATTGATCCGGTATTACCCTACCGAGGAGATAATGGCACGGCGACTAAATCAACGGGTACTGGCTATGATGTAATTTGAGGGTATTGTCGAATTAGTATCGAGAATTGTCTTGTTTGATATTCAACCCGACCTACATTGGTTGTTTAAGTTTCACTAGCCAAGAATATCAAGTGCCAGGAGAGAATGGAGGATAGTGTAGGTTAGTCAGCCTCACCAACGTTGGCAAGATTACAATGACCGTTGTGGGATATTGTATTGTGGGATATTGTCATTTGGGATATTGTGTAGTGAGATGTTTGTGATGAAGATAGCCAGTCGGGGCTATTGGTGTAGCGTAGGTTTAATACCTACCAAAAATGACTATATCTTGGAACAGCACTGATTTCAAAACCACCCTATCCCTATATTCGTTCTAGAACCTCAAATTATCACATGGTGACTTCTTCCATGCATTGGACCCTAAACTGAGAACTAAAGTTGTTATTCAATACACCTATACAAATCCTAATTTAACCAAGGTTCAAGTGCTTCTTATTTTTCCAAGGAATATACCATCCCAAGATGAACTTGGTTACAAGGAAATAACCACCAATCACCGGGATGATATACCATGCCTTCAATATCTGAGTATCTTGAGAGATAATGGTGATCCACAGCAATAACCAGGTATAACCAATTAATCCATAGAAATACCAAATTACCTTCTCCCCCAAGTCGCCACACCGAACCAATTTATTTGTTTTACTTGGATCCCGGAGAGAATTGATTCGTAACGGCCGACCGGTGATTTCACAAGAATATTGACAAAATAACGCCGGGATTTGTAACCAAATAAACCGTCTAGTGAATCCTTCAGTACCATAAATATATACTGCTGTTCCAAGGCAAAGGTAATTGATTAGCAGCAACCAATGCAAATATGCCAATTGCCTCTCTGAATCTTGAGCACGACGCTCATTGGAATGCTGGTCCCTCATATACTCCACGGGATGAAATTCTGACATGGTTAATTAAGTGAAATCAATCAATGTGTGATGGTAGCCAATATATAAACGGAGATCACATGGAGTTGTGGGGAAGTAAACTCCGAACGGAGTTTGTTTATGCAGGTGTCATTTCGGAGGACGACAATTATCGCCATTAATCATTGATGTTAAGTGGTGATAATAATGGTTGTCTTCTATTTTAAGGGTCCTTTGACATGACCAAAAAATTAACATGGTCGTTCCATCAGTATCGTGTAAATTATTTTATCCCCGATAATTTTCCTCACCGCTCCGGAAATAACTTTTATCTATACAATCTCCTCGTAAAACCCATTTACAATTATCATCGGACAATGCTATAATTATACCGGAGAATTGCCTATCTTTGTGTCGCAACCACCAGGTGTAGTTATTGTAGTTACTATCGCAACCATTCTTGTGGGTGCTTACTGAAACCCAACCGACTTTTGGCGAATCGGGGATCATCGCTATCATCCCCATTATTCTCTTTTTTGGTAGGGGGATGTTAAAGATCGATGATTTTTCTTGGGGGATTGGCCTTAGGTAAAGCCGTTACTTCTTCTGGTTTATTAGAGACAATCGCTGTCTGGTTATAACGGAGAATTGAAACCTTCTCAGTCATGGTGGTGTTAGTTATTTTTGGTACATTGGCTTTAGGGGTTGCCCCCTTTTGTTTCCCACATAGTTGACGCTCTAATTATCCTTGGGGACAATACCGAAAGAGCATGGCACGACCTTCAGCTACAAGGTTCATTTGGTTTGCTTTACACCCGGAGAACTTAAAGAAAGTTTCCTCACCAATGAAGACTTGACATTGACCTAGGTTATTAGAAGTTCCACTTACACCAGCCAATCTTTAATCTCATCGAAATGGGCATGATGCCATGTTCAATGGTATGCTTATCTTGGCAGTAATGGATGGGAGTAATCGTAGAAGTCATCTTCACCGTTTCTGCGTTTTCTAAATCTGTCAATTTCAATATCAAGTCCACCTTGACATATATCCTACACGACCATTTTCTCTAATTTAAACCATACATATCCCTTCTAAATCTTTGATTTGGCCTTTGCCTTTTTCGCTTGTCTCATAGCCAACATCATGAATCTTTCCGTAGGTTCACCTCTTAACCATTTGTTGAACCCAACCACCGCTTCTTCAGAATTGGCGGCCTTGATGTCCTTTTCAAAGTTTCTCTTGATCAATTGCTTGATTTCAAGGATTGAAGGGTGGTGTAAATCAATAAACAGTTTATGAACCAATTCTTCGACTTTTTGATTGAATTGTTCGGTAGATAATTTGTCATCAGTGAACAGTTCATTGACAAAGCCAATTCTTTCCAAAACGGGACCCTTGATCGGTCTAGCAAAGAGTAAGAGTTCCAGAGCCAATGATCTTCCTAATCTTTGGAATATCAGAACTGAAGAAGCCCCTTCACTAGGTAAGCCTAAATTGGCAAAGGGAGCAATCATAAAGAACTTATTAATATCATTAACATAGATGATATCACAAAGACATACAATTGCTGAAGTTAAACCAATTACTGGTCCATTCAATGCTGCCACCAATACCTTAGAATGGTTCAAGAATAAATCAGTAAGCCAGATATTCTTTGCCACAAAGTTCTTAAGCCAGAATTCATGAGTACCAATTTCGGCAGGGTCAGCTTCACTGATTTGTTTATCATTGATATTGGCCCCAGCAGAGAAGAATCTCCCGCTCAGTTCCAAAATCGTCACCACCAGGTCTTCTTCTTCATCCGCTTGTTCCAAGAGCTTACCTAAATCGAGGTAATCTTGAGTAGTAAGCGAATTGAGGGCATCAGGGTTATTTAAGGTGATGACCACGTATTGGTCTTTTAATTCATATTTGAAAGCAGGGTTTTCTGACATTGATGGAGTTGAGGTTATCTCAAATGAAATTTATATATGGGGTAAAAGAGGGGGAACGTCCCTGCATACGGCCGGTTCGGTTTTGCATATGAATCTCAACCGAGGATTAAATACTGAGAGTGGACCATAACTCATTTGATTTATAGGAGTAAAAACAACCGGAGATTATTATTAGTAGTATTAGTATTATTGCTATGGATGGCTATGATCACGTCCAGGCCATGCCAGAATTCTTTCTGGCCCAGGACTGGTACTACCTCGAGAACTGCTGTTCTCACTTTCAACATTAACTTCATAAAGGTTAGCATTGTGCATCTCCATTAAGGCAGCGATTTCGGTCTTAACTTCAACCGAATCTTCCTCGGTTAAATCGTTAGCCTCCACTTTGACTTCTTCGAGTCGTGTCCGAACGATATCATCGATATTGCGAATGAGCCGATTACCGAATTTGGTATCAATGGGTAAATTGAGGTATATCTTCTTTTGTAATGATTTGATCAATCGGAGATTACCAAGGACTTTTAAAAGGTAATCTCGTTTGGTGATGGTTTCGGAGGTATTGCTTGATTGGAGCGGCGGAGTTAAAATGAGCAATGCTGCATAATATAACATGATATGGATATGGACGGGGACATAGCGAAGATTATCCAAAATGTCCTTATCATTAACCACCAATGACAATACCGTTTGTGCCGCCCCCACCGCTAAATTGGCCAGTACCACCGCCCCATCATTGGAAATATCTTTATTGGATAAGAAGTCATCTTCTTCTTCTAATCCAGGCATGGTATCATCAGTAGGGTTCATTTGTAACCTTCGGAGAGCTTGTGAATTGATCAGCATCTTGGCAAAATTATAATAGATCAAGGTAGATTTCGACAGCCATACTGCCCCATTATTGCCTGGAGCTAAAAGCACTGTCCACAGCACCATCCATTTATCCAATTCTAAGTTCAGTTTCAGGGGAATACCAAATTGTGATGGTGCTAATAAGTCCCAGGCACTCCCCTTGAATGCTTCATTAAGGGCTTGATTATATTCAACTTGAGATACAAGACGTAAATCGGTGAATGCCGTTGAATATTGCCGTTGATGGCTAGTAGTCATTGGTGATGCTGTTGATGCGTTAATAAGTGCCACCAGCGACGTCGATGTTTCTTGAGGTTTATCTTCAATGGGTTTGGGGTTATCATCAACCAATAACTCTCGTGAGTTCTTCAATGCATACTCATTACCATCAATAAGCGGCAGACGGTTCATTGAAAGTGATTGTTGACCGTCAAGCACGAATAAAAGATACCAAAGCTTCAAATGGTCCTTATTCTTTTGTTTGTTTAATCCACATTCTTTAGCCAATTGAAGGGCTAACCCAGTGAACATCTGAGAATTAGATAACCAGAATGAACATAATACCAACGCCACAATGGTATTAAAGCCGTCATCGGCATTGGTTGGCTTCCCCTTGAACAAAATTTGCCCGCAAAGTTCGTGCAAGTACACTTGAAGTTGTTTCAGTTTGCCACAATGGGTTGGGTGATGAATCAGAGCAATGGTACTGATGGCACATACAAGTAAAGGACACAGATACCATACCAGGTCGACGCTGATTTTATTGATTTCAAAACCAAACAATTGTTGAGCGATATTGGTATTGAAGTAATCGAATAATTCCAAGGCATCTTCTTTGGAGAGGAACCCTTGACGGAAATCGGCAGGGTAGAATCTCCCCCTCTTTAATCTTATTGAATCCTCTTCATCGGAGGATGGCGATGGTTCTAACATTCGTTTTGGTGGCAGTTGGGGGTAATGATGATGAGGAGGAGGTGGTGGAGGTGGCGGAGGAGGTTGATGATGGTTTGGAGGGATTGCTTGATGTTGATAAAATAAAAGTTGTTGTTGATACTTTAAGATATCCACCAAATCATTCAATTTGGTATCGAACAGATCAAGCTTGGTTTCCACCGACAGCTTCCATCGAGCTTCAGGTAACGATGGTATGGGGGCTGGTGGTTGGAGTGGAGCTGAAGTCGGTACTGAAGCTACCGGAGGCGGTGGAGGATAAAATGGTAATGGCGGATGTTGTTTTGGCGGCGGTAACGACGGAGGTTGAGTAGTAGATGGTAAATAATCCCGAATCGGAGGTACTTGAGACTTGGTAATCGTAGGAGGGGGTGGTGCCATCACCATATGGGTCATAAGACTGGGAAGCTTCAGCACAAATTGACAGGTCCTCGCCCGGCCAGTTTTGATGCATCGCTCACAAGGGAGATGATCAGTGTAGATACACTTGACCTTGGACCTCTTACAATTCAAGCATGGCTTCGTTCTCTTCTCCTTTGGAGTTGGGTTAACGTCTACAGCCATCGGCTGGAATTGTAGGGTATATATATATATATAGTAGTTAACGGTGATCTTTAGTTGTTAGGGTGCGCGAAGCGAGAGGGGGGGTCTGGGGGTATCTCCGTTATGTAATCGTATGGCATTCGCTTATATAATCAAGGTCGGGTTGGGAATCACGTGACCACCACATAAAAATTCAATCAAGTTTGGAGGGCATTGAGGTTGTTGAAAAACCATCAGAAACACTTCGGGGATATATTCTATATCGATGATATTTGGGAATTTTTCCGAACACATTTCATGGAATTCCATCGCCAATGGCAGAGCGATTAATGGTGGGCACAGGGATTCTACCACCCGTAATTGATCCAAATTAGATACCATTGGGTCATGGCCGATACTAGCAAAGGTATATCTTGATAAATGACGATTATCCACCCTTTGGAAGCAATTGACCAAGTTTAAGTATTGTAATTGAGGAGATGATGAATCAAACTCGAGGTATATGTAATCACATTGACACCCCCGTAACCTGAGGATATTTAACGTCGATGGTAATGATAATGGTTCATTTTTAAACATAATCATCGCCATTCTTCTTAGCAGGAGTTTCTTTAAATGTTTCAACTTGGAAAATGCCTTACCTCCTCCTGGTAATGTCAATGGAATCGTATCCTTATCATTACCTAACCATGGTGGTTTAAACTCGATAGAAATGTCTTCGACCATTGGTGGTAACTTTAAGTTTTGAAAGTTCAATTGTTTATCAACCACAAGATTGATTTCTTTGATTGTTGAAGCAAACAGCGACATCGAGGTGGCTATAGCTCCACACAGATAATGGCGATGAGGGGATAGGATACATTTGACTTCATGTAAATGATTTGAAGGTAATACCACTCTTCCATGGCCATAATCTAAGATTTGAAGATAACAACATTCAAATTGGATGGTTGGTGGAGTCTTACTACCAATCGAGACCACTTCGATGGGATTATCCCATAAATTCACTTCTCTCAAGTTTGGAGGACTAATAAGCAACTTCTTAAGCTTATTATGCTCAAGATCAATCAATGATAACCAAGGACACCCCGATAAGTTATCTTCAGTGTCAACAATAAAGTTATTGGTGAAATACCCTCGTTGGATCGACGGGGGGAGCACCGGCAACTGATTAAGATGACAATTTCTCATTGAAAGCAGGATTAATCCTGACATGTGTTGAATGGCATCACATTTTTGTAATTGGTTATTATCCAAATTGACCCGAGTCAATTGACATGAAGATATCGTGGGGATTACCGTTAAATTCAGGTTAAATACCACCAGGTTAGCCACTGCTAATTGACTTAAATCAAGGTGATTAACCACACTATCGATAATATTAACCTGACGTAAACTCGAGGGAAGATAATCACATTCAAGAAATCGACACAGGTAAACCTCCAATCGCCGTAATCGTTTTGGTAATTGAATTACCCGACATGAGCATTGATGTAATTTGATTATTGATACCCCTTGGATATTATCAATAAACCCAAAATCAAGAATTGGTAATGAGTAATGAGCAATGGTCAAATGAGACAATTTTGGGAATTGAATCAGTCTCCATGGAGGTCTAACATGTTTAAACAGTAATACCAATGTCTTTACACGTTCAGAAACCCCCTTTAACATGGCAAAGAATGATTGGATGGGGAATTTCTCCCCCGGTTCGATCATCACTGCAGTTAAACAATCCAAACTCATGGGGTTCCATTCGAGGGTTTCAATATCCATAAGTGAAAGCTTTCGAAGGTATTCATAATTCATTGAGTTGACAAGAGCGACGTTCTTGGCATTTAAATGACATTCCTTGATTGTAGGCGGTAACATCAATAAGAGATGCTGACTCAGTGAATGAGTCAAATCAAGTACTTGAAGTACCAGTTCACTCAAATCAATCACTCGTTCATCACTGGTACAACAGAGATGAGTTAAATTAACCAACATATCAATGATGGGCATCTTAACGCTAATGATGGTGGAGATTAATTCCACCACTTGGATGGGGAAAATATCACAATCCCCAATCAATTCAATTGCGACGATATGATCCTTAAATCGACGAACCAAATCATGAATAAGTTGTTGAGAGATACCTTCATCATTGGTAATCACCACGAGGCGAACATTGGTAAAATGATCAATCACCTCACTATTAATGATGATATCTTCGACAACCCCCACCCGAAAGTCCATCACGATCTTCACCTGTCGTTGTTGGAGGAATTTAGCCACCTTATCATAAGTAGAATCTTCTTCAACAATGGTGATGAATCTCACCGCATCTTCAATAGTGCAATAGTCGAAAACCCCTCCAACCACCAGTAAAGGTAATCTGTCCATGATGTTGAGTTGGCCCCGAATCAATCAAACCAGTACTATATACTACCGGAATTTGCGTACCGGTAGTACATCGTCACCACCTCTCGTCAATCGAGATCGTCAGCACTTCGTTTACGAACCATTCGTTTGATATTAGCAATGACATCATCGGTAGAGATACTGCCACTAACACTAAGGTTCTTTTTCACATAATTCTCCCGTTCTTTGCGATAATTAGGATCCCGCAAATGAGCCCGTAAATGTTCATCAAATCGAGACTCCGCTACCATCTTCCCGGTAAGGGGACACTTGATCATCGTTGAAGAAGAATGAATGGGTTTAGCTTGCAGTGACCCCGCCTTTCTGATCTTACCTCTAAGAGCTTTTGGTACCGCTTGTTCATTGACTTCTTCAATGGGTTCCTCAGGTTTATTCATCCGTTGTTCAATCGATCGATATTGTAATTCCTTTAATGATAATGGTTGATCAAGTTGTTGAACCTTATCGATTTGATTGAAATCGATTTGACCAACCACCGTAAACTCTGTCCATGGAATACTGGCGAATTCCAACCATTTTTTCTTCTTGTCTTCCTTAGCGTCGGCCTTTTTCTGTTTGTTGTCCATCATCCATTCACTTCGTGCCCTTGCCAAGGGAAATACCATGGAAAAGTCATCTTTTTCATTGGTAATTGATTTGAGGTAATTACCAGGTAATCCATCCAATCGTTGTTGATTTAAATCGATCAATTTCTGGTATTGGCCAATGAGGGTGCGGTATAACCCATGGAATTGATGTTTAGGACGAAGAAAATCGAATTGAGGAGAATCCTTATACCGGGAATAGATTTCTTCCCCATAATCATCGCCATTGATGGCGACAAACTTGGCTGATAACTTAACAATGGCTAAATCTTGAGCACTGATGGTGGGGAGAGGAGTAATAAACGTAAGATCATCAGGTTGATTAATTTGAGGAAGTTCAGGGATAGAATCACCATTGGTATCGCCATTTTCATCGTTATTGGCGGCATTTAAAACCTGGAGATAATACTGATGATATTTATCATCTTCATTGAGGAAATCGAATTTGCCATCGGGGTTATTCTGTTTAATCTTGGATTCAAATTGACTGCCATTCTTTTTGACGTATTCCACCGTCTTTTCAATCAGTTGTCGTAGAGGCGATGGTGGTGGAGTCGTCATTGATATGAGGAAAGAGAGATGATGAGCCGCACGAGTTTGTGAGCTGCACAAGATGGTGATAATTTTAGAGTGCGCGTGAAGAAAATCGTTAACCGAGATGAGGGATCAAAACCAGGGAATTACAGGAGATGCAAAAAACTACAGTAAATGGAGACAGACAACAAAAGAAGAATGCAAAAAACAAAGCCCAATGCGGGGCTCGAACCCGCAGCCTTGAGATTAAGAGTCTCACGCTCTACCGATTGAGCTAACCAGGCTTTTTGTTGAAAACGGGATGATAATTTCCGGGTATTCGTAGTACAATTAGTAGTAAGGTTGGTATGAGATTAATGGTAGATTAGTCGATATCAACACTTACATTTTTCCCATGCATTGGTCAATGTCAGCTGATGCTTTAAATATGAAATATTACCTCATCACTTTAGAAAAAGAAATAATAAAATTATCTACCCACAAGTCACAACATTTTAGACAATAACACAAACAACCATTAACACAAACAACCATTAACACAAACAAACATTAACTTGGATATCCAATCAACTAGATGTGTTTGGTAAACGTATTTGTTTTCATAACAAATTTTGGTAAATATTGAAAAGTATTCCAAATTTAGATAATTCTAACAAATAAATAATTCTTATAAATTTGGAAACGTTAAAGATGGTGGTCTATCCAATAAGGCAAGAGTTCGAATGATGAGGGGTCCAGTTTAAAGAAAACTTTTGAAAGGCAATGGTTCTTCCACTATAGGGACCAATCTTGTAGGGACCATCTTATAGGGGCCACCTTGTAGGGGCCCAACTCTGTCAGTATCATTTACACATGGGGGTTTGCTTCACCATCTGGGGCTCCTGAGGGGTTCCAACAACCTCATAAGCGTTGTTAGATGTCTTGGGCATCTATTACAACAAAGGTTTATTTCAATAAAGGGTTGCCATTTTCAAAGGGATTACTGACCGTGGGGATAAGACTGTGGCGATAAGACAATGGTTTAAATGTAGATTGGTATATTTCCCAAGTAAGGGCACCCACTGGTTCAAATATAAACTAGTCGAGTGGGTGCAACATGCTTTAGTTTGACGTTATCTCACTTAGTACTTTAAGCTATTATGGACACCATGTTGAGGCCCGGGAGGTAATTCAAAGGCCTCATAAATGTTGTTAACTATTTGGACATAGCTTGATAACATCAGTAAATCGAAGATCTGACATGTGACTTGGACGTGACGATGGTCTAAAGGTTATGTTGGTTGGTCTTCTCTCGGGAGAGGACCTAAATGAGTTGTCCTTGGACATGAGTACGAACGGGGGGGATGGAGTAATCGAAAGGGAAAGTAAAAGTGGTGTAAGTATACCTATTCGTGGATATCTTCTATGTAGGCCATACCGCCCATCTTATAGTCCAGTATTCGAAAGCAGAGTTTTCCCATATTATCGGTAGTCGCATCTTATTGGCCAGTGACAATGTATAGAGTTTAATTGGCATTTGGGGGGGCCAACACTTGCCTGTAACAATGGTTGATTGGCATCCATTAGTGCTATCGATATGGGTATTCCAAGGCACTGGCTGCGAAAACCCATTTTCTTGGGTTCATAACCAATTATTTTTAACCAGCGTGCGTCACAATTAAATTGACTATCAAATCAACATCAACACACCTTGACGAATAAAAAGAATAACTCTGTACAAGAGAGGAAGGAAAACAAAAAAGTATGGACGAGTTGGGAATCGAACCCAAGACCTTTCGCATGCTAAGCGAACGCTCTACCAACTGAGCTACACGCCCAATGTGAACGCCGACAACCCTCGACTCCGTTTTAAGGGAAAAGGTTGGGGATATACTCAAATTGAAAAATACCCATGATAAACTACACCACCACCTCATTGACACCAACCCTACCAATAAACCGGAAACTACATCCTGTATATCCTATCCCAAGTCGAATAAGCCTTCCCCACCCTCCTCGATATCGCCAAATCCCCCCGCATTTTTTCCCGCACCAACACTCATGTCGGCACTCACAAAAATCCGGTGGTTATCATCAACTTATAGAAGAATGGCCCAAGAATTCAATGTTATCGTTTACGACAAACCCGGGACTGATCGGACCAAGGTGAGACCTCAACACGTTGCCGATATCCCTGCCAATGTCAACTCTGGTGTCATCAAACTGGCAGGGGCCATCTACCAAGATGAAGCTCGGACTAAATTCGCAGGGTCAACTTTCCATCTCGTTGTTGAAGATAAGCAAGCGGTACTCGAGTTCTTAAAGACCGATATCTATGCTAAGGAAGGCATCTGGGATTTGGAAAATGTCATCATTAACCCTGTGGGTATTGCCGTTAGATTGCCTAAGAAGATGGACGGCGTGGAACCCTCTTTATACAAGTTTTAGAAAATGTATATGTAAGGGGTCGATGGCTTCAGTTAATAAACCATATCAATGGTCAATTCATTATAATCATTATCTTTATCTTTATCGTTATTTTCTTTTATTTTTTTGCCACGGAATCACTATCCGTAACGTCCGCCAAAGAGCCGCACACATCTCACCTAAGTTAGAGACCGTTTCAACCACATAGACATCATGCCCATTGACTATGTACTGTCGCTCATATTCGATGGCCCCGAGAATACTGCTGGTTGGCACCAAATAAAAACCTATGGACCTCCGCTTGCGTTGGCATTGGCTGCTAAATGGTATTTTGGTGGCACCATGAACAGTGCCGATAGAGACATCAATGGTAAAGTATACTTGATTACTGGGGGGACTCTGGGGTTAGGGGCTCAGATTGCTTATGAACTTGCCCTTAAAGGAGCTCAAATCATCTTTCTTGTTCGGCTGTTGACTGATCAATTTACCATTGATTTCATCGAAGATTTAAGACAACGATCAAATAACTTTATGATCTATGCTGAACAATGTGATTTGGCTGATTTACATCTGATTAGATTATTTGCCACCAAATGGTTAGATAATCAACCTCCTCGAAGAATCGATGGTATCGTCTTTTGTGCTGGTGAAGCCATCCCTTATGGTAAAGTCCGTCAAGCACTGAAAAATGGCGCTGAATTACAACTTGCAGTTAATTATTTGGCTCCTTATCATTTATTGACGTTAATGGCTCCTTCTTTAAGAGTACAACCTCCTGATCGAGACGTTCGGGTTCTTTTGGCTACCTGTTCATCTCAAGCGATTGGAACCATTGATTTTGATGATTTATGGTATCAAAAACGGGATTACCCTAAACATCTGCCATGGACAGTGTATGGTACTTCGAAACTTTATCTTGGGGTGGTGGCCCAAGAGCTTCAACGTCAATTTGATACTTATGAACGGAAAGATTTGACTCCATGTAATGTTAGAGTGGATTTGGTTAACCCAGGGGTGATGCGGAGTCCTCTGACTCGTCGTTGTCTTAGTTTAGGTACTATTTGGGGGTTGGTGGTGTACCTTTTACTTTATCCCATTTGGTGGTTCTTTTTAAAACTGTCATCTCAAGGAGCTCAACTGTTCTTGTTTGCTCTTTGGTCTCCCATCATTCGTAAGATTGGTGGTGGTGTCACCATCCAAGAATGTAAGATTATCACCAAGCGGAGACAAGAATATTCCAATACTGAAACTCAACAAAAATTATTCGAAGAAACTGCTAAATATATCGACCAATTAGAACGGGCAGCAGCAGTGGAGAGAAATAAGCAAAGTAAAAAGGATGGGAAGAAAAAGAAAAAGACCGATCTTGCTCAAAAACCCCAAACTGAAGAAGAACTCACCGATAAGCTCGATCAATTACGGGGTCAATTGGGGATTGGCGTCAATCGGGAGGACAAATTACCATTATTCCCCAGTGAAAGTGATTTAAAAGCCAATAAAAAGAAATAGTCAGGTATTGGTTAAAGATGTATTATATAGGTAATTAAATGTGATAACCTTGTAATATGAAAGATTTAATAGTAATAGTCATTGTTGGGTAGGTTATATTAACACATGTGTGGTATTTTTGTAAACCATTCACCATTTTTATTAAAACAAGTATGAGAAGGAAGGATCATACCATGTTCTGGATCTAACAAAATAAGCAAACTCGCTCAACAAATTCTTCGGTAGTATAACGGTTAGTATATGCGCTTGTCACGCGCGTGATCGGGGTTCGATTCCCCGCCGGAGAGAAAGGTTTATTTTTGCACTTTTTGTTTTCACTTCGTAGATGTCAGAGTTTGCATAATTACAAGGGATTTAACTCTGCTAGATACGAGAGTGGATGATGACACCACCATTATCCCTTTTAATCTGAGGCGTTGATTAATCACCGATATCAACCGTATTAGCGTTGTCATGTTGGTATATTACCAATAGTCACGTGAAATATATCACATGACATTTACTAAAAGGTAGTCAACTCATTGCTAATGGCAAAACACGTGCACAGATGGTATAAGCTTATAAACGAACCACTGGTGAAAAAAGCTTAATGGCTGGTATTGCCACAATCCACAATGTTTAGTGCCGCCTCCCTTCTAATTATAAATCATTAGTGAGCCACTTTCTTGTTGTGTAGTCATCCCACTATTATTGTTTTAAAGTTGTAATTTTTTTTTGTCGAGGTTACATTTTTTTTGGATTCATTTACGATCGTTTTTTTTTACATTAAATCTATAGTTGGTGGGGGGGGCTTCCATCTATATTTAGCCCATTGGACGTCAATCAATAGTTAGTGGTTTAAAAGTGGTTAATTTAATGGTAATGACTAACCTTACCAATTGATTACAAATATCGTATTTGTCAAAAGATTGGGGGGATCTCGTTGAAAAATTTCCGCCGCCACTATTTGTGATGACGTTCCTGAATGTTATTTTTAGAACATGCATTTAATTAACAAACAATAATTTTTGTTGCCGAGTGAAATATCGGGTTACCAACGTATTTAGAGGTGATGGAAAAAAACCACACAAAAAAAAAGAATTACCTGGAATAATTCTTTTCCCCTAAAAAACATATCGTCCCCACAACTAACCCCTTCAATTGATGACAATTGCCACCACCATTGTATTGATATCTATCAATAGATCCCCCTAACTTCCATTGCATTAGCGTGATCTATCCTACGCACAATGACATCATGACACTGTCACTACGTCATATCAATCTTGGCACTCGAACTGCCATTGCTGGGGGAACTCGAGGTATAAATTAATGTCAACATTCCTTCAATGGGGTTTTCTCCTTCATCATCTGATACTTCAATCAATCAATCAATATGTTGTTTAACACTGCCATTCTCCTCCTGTTAGTTTCGTCGATTTTGGCCGACAAGACCTTTGATGCCGTTACCGTTAGAACTGGCACTCAATTCCAAGCTGGATCGATTTCTATTCATGATGGAGTTGCTCATATTAATGATGGTCCTGCCAATATTCAATATGTGTTGAAGGACGATGGGTCATTGTATGATAACGCCCTGAACAAGTACTTGGTGATTAATGACAAGGGTGACATTGGTACTAGTGACAATGGTTCGACCAAGTTTTCCCTTAAAGACGGTTACCTTACTATTGATGGCAAGGGGTTCTATGCTAGCCCTGATGGTGATATTTATAAGCTTTCTACCGTTGAACACCAAGGTACTACTACTCCTGTGGCCATCTTTGTTAATAATGTTCAAGATACTGATGGAGTGAAGACGGTTCAACCTATTGGTACTGCTCCTTCGTTAACTACCGTTACTCCTATTGGTACTGCTCCTTCGTTAACTACCGTTACTCCTCTTGGCACTGCCACTCAAGTGACTTTGACCCCCTTGGGCAGTGTTACCACCACCGTTACTCCTACTACTACTTTTATCAAGGGAGTGGAAAAGACAATCGATGCTGTTGCCACCGCTAAACTCGAACCAGTTGCTGTAAATGCCGTCATCCCTTCATTTGGTCTTATTTCCATTCACAGTGGTTCTGATGTCCAAAACGCTGGCATTAAGAAGGTCGACTCTCACGCTCAAGTATTCCTGGTTGGTGGCTCGGAAGGTGAAGACTTGAAGTTGACTCTTTCTGATGATGGTAAGTTGTATGACCAAACTGGTAGAGGGGTATTTGTTGGTGAAAATGGTGATATTGGTAATGTTGACCCTTGGGGCCAACAACAACCCACTAGTGGCTTCTCCGTCAAGGATGGTCATTTGTACTTCCAAGACAAGCAATCGTTCTATGCTTGTCCCTCGGGCCCCGGTAAGTACTCATTGACCACTAAAGGTTGGGATGGTTGTACTGGCATTGCCTTGAGACTTGTTTAGATGTTATTATTTACCTTTTTACCTTTATACTTTTTCGGTTACGAATTTTTTATGACTTATATGAATGAATGTTTGCAAACAAATAAATCATGCCTTAACTAAATAAATCCGCAAACACATCTTCATTAACGGCATCAATATCCATCGATTGCATCGAATATACCCGTTCATAATGGATGATACTCAAGCCATCAAAAAACAGCTTTAATGCTGCCACCGAGGGTACCGTGGTCACCCCAGCTAATAATGGGGTTAATGGATGATCATAACTGGTATCAAGGGTTAAAGCAGCCACCGTAGTTGCTTTATCAAGACTTTTACTCTCCTTAATCTTGGATATGATCCCTTGACGGCCAATAAATATCCATTCAGCAAGAGAAAACTCATCATACCCCAATAAAAGAAGTTGATCCAATAACTTTGATGTAGCAAGAACTAATTGAGTATCTGCTGGTGACATCTTTTCTTGTCCCACTAATGCTCTTAATGGGGTTAACATCAATTGAATGATGGTTATCCATTTGGGTAAAAGATGAAGTTCAGAAAACCGAACTGAAGCTGCTCGGATGACAACGAATAATGCACTGATATATTCAGCAGGTACTTTATCACCTAAGGCTTGAACATTATCAATTTGATCGAAAATTTGTTGGAAATAAGGTAAAAGTTGATCGACATCACTAATCATAAGAAGATAACCAATCTTCTTTAAAATGCCAATCTTTTCTTTGGTTTCAGCACTCAGACCTTCTCCCCAAATGGAAATCGTCAGCGTTGCTGGTGCCATTTTGTTAACAAAGTCTCCGAACTTCTCAGTGTCCAGATTGATCCAAAGTTTAATCACTGGTAACCAAAGCTTAGCAGGAGCATCAAAAAACAGCGACATTTGAAAGAGATCATAGGTGGTGGTTTTCCACAGCTTTGTTGGACACATCTTCCCCAAATGAGTCATGATGGTAATGATGGTAGGAGAGACCAGGGCAACATTATTTTTCACCTTTTTAATCTCGGAGGCAACCACGTTATAAACAATGGTATTGGTTATAGATACCAACTTGTCATTATCACCGCCAAGGATCACTGCCACTTGAGGCAATACTTTTGATAATGTTAATGCTGGTTCTTGACCACTAGCATCCATCTGTGATACCAAATTCACCAATTTAACCATGGCATCGGCCAACTCCCCAGGAGGAGCCGTTCCTGGCTTATGAAGTTGACCAACTTCAACTGCCAATCGAAGACTACCACAAAGGGATGTTTTCAGATTTGACAGCTCCTGAAGAAATGCCAACGTCTTTGGCCATATATCAAGTAGACTATCAGCATCAACGGCAAACCGGAAGTAATCAACAATAAACTCCAGGGTCTTGGTTCGTAACTTATCACTAGATGTGGTGAGAACAATATCAAATAATTGAGGTACCACGATTTGCCGACCACCATCAACTATCGTCACTAATCTGACGTTATCCCCAAGGGAGATCAACAGCTCGAGGACGAACTTACGTTCTAAATCCAAGAGACAAGTTAATAACTTTTTAACTTGGAAGCGAATGGTAGTGGAATCAGAATGACTATTCCAAACCTTAACTGCTGCTTTCACCAGGACACTCACTGCTTCCTGAATTGCCACTTGACGTTGTCTACCTTCCAGTTCAGTAGCTGGGGTTTCAATAGTGAATACCTTACCCAAGAATGTCGAACCCAGGGGAGTAGAAGGGGCAGCACTGCCATTACTATTTTGATGAGCCCGGAAATATGAATGGGAAATAGTAAGCATATCACTGATGCCCTTAAAAACTGGCTCAATCAATCCAGTCGAATCGATCTTTTTGATCAAGGCATCGGTAAATGGCACCACGGCAAAGAAGAAGGTGGTTTCTCCTAAAGTAGGGATGGTTCTAACGAGAACGGCAACCCATTTTTCCACCAATACCTTTGTGGTAGCAGATTCAAGCCCTTGAAGAATATAATCCACCACTTGATCCCCAACCACTGCCAATGACAGGAATCCTTCAAGGATATCAAGACATTTGGCTTGAGTGTATTCAAAATTAACTCCTCGTCCTCCGAGACGTAATGTGGCAGTAAATAACCGAGTAGCAAACCCAGCGAATTCCAGTTCAGTCCCAGTGACCAACTTCAGCACTACTCGAAGACCAGCAACCACTGCATCCAAGTATTCCCCATCAGGAGTCAGCAGCACTTCATCTAACACTTCTTGGGAAAGAAGTGCTTCCACTTGGGATACCACCATCCATTTAGGACCACCATCACCTTCACAAAACACTTCTCTTGCTCTTGGGATAGCATCGACAACCAACAGTAACAGATCAAAGTGGTATCTCCATCGACCGTAATCACTGGCATCGATCGGAGCAGTGGCTAACAATTGAACCAATGGAGCCCGTCGCAGAGAATTCATCACCCCAGCTAAACAAGCAACCGAATTAGGGTCAGGAATAGCATCAACAATTAATTGTAGGGGACGAGCCATTACTTCGGGGTCTTGGTGACTGAATTGAACCCATAACTGGTTAAACAGGGTATACCGACGGCCACTATCTAACCGACTAAGACCAAGGAAAATCCCCGCTTCAACTTGACCTTTAGGGAAGTAATCAAGAAGACGGGGGACATGCTTATAGTCATCACCTTCACCAATCACTTGATCTAATAAATGGGATAATAACTTCGAAGGTAATGGGGGTACCACCACCGAAAGAATGGTTTGAATCGCCAGAGGGGGAGCCTCACCAATCAAATCAAGTTTTGAAGCATCAAGCTTGGTATTGGTGAGGTTACAAATGTCAACCACCAATTGAGCAAACTCTGAATTATTATGATAAAGATTCAATGCCCCCTTGACTAATAGCCGACTTAATTGACTGGTAGAATATGGTGGAGGGATCTCGGTATCGGTTGCTGATTCAGCAATGCGTTGAGTATAATAATTAGTGATGGTATCGGTGATGACTAAGGCATCAATGGGGTCATTATCGACGTCATCTGGGGTTTGTTCGAATTGATCACATAATGATACCAACCGCATCAACGTTTCAGGGGAATGGGCCGTTTTCAGGTATAATAATCCCACCAATACGTTCTCGACATCCAATATCTGATCTCGAGGAAGCTCCCATTGATCAACCAATTGTTTTGTTATTTGAGGAGGTCCAGTAACGAGTTGATGCCATAAATACCCCGGATCAATGGTATCAAAGAATTGTAAGCAAACCGGTTTTAGATTGTCATTAGAAGCAAACACATTAAGGGTATGAGAGAATGCCACTGGTACCACCAACTGACTGATTTCCCATTTATCCATCGCCAACAGAAGCAGGATTCGAATCGCTTTATCTGGAGCAGATTGGATCAAGGCATCCAACCCATCGACAATGACGTCAAAGGCATAATTCCGGAAGTATTCCACCTTATCATCATCAGGACCCAAAAGATAGGTATAAAGTCTTCGATTAAGTGACATATCCTTTCTTAAGGTCACATGGACTGCCAGCATCACGAGTAAATTGCGATCCTTCTTGGATACCGCTTTGGCTAATACTTTTAACGGCCAATGACTGAGGAGTATATCAAAGAATCCTCGAACAACAACGATATCTGCATCAGCAAGAGCAGCAACAAACATCCGTACCAAAAGCCCACCACTTTCCAAGCCAACAATGGCTTTAGCTTCATCATTATCATCAACAAATTTCGGCAAGTGTCTATTAACCCATCTTAATGCCCCCATTCTCCGCTCCCGACTTCTAATCACCACCATGATCAACTTTTCCCAAAAAGCACTATCCTTTGCCAATAACCTCTTGAAGAGTTCGATAGTGGCATGAAACTGGATAAAGAATTCCAGGGTCTCATCTTCAAGCCCCAGGAGAAGTGCCGTCAATAACGGGAAACCAACGATCTCAAGGGATTGCTGGGATAACCTCGGCATGATCTGATCTCTTATTGTCGCCAATGCCATTGGTTTCACCGACAGAGCACCAAAACTAAGTACGGGGAGGATTCCTGGGAGCCAGATCTCGATGTCATGATTAAGCTGGGGATCAGATAATGCAGAGAAGATTTGGGTATAAACACCAAGGGCTTTTTGATGGACTCCCAGAGGCAATTGACTCAGGAGACATCTAGCCAATGTTTGAGACACGTCCACCGTCAGGTCATTAAGCGATGATTCATGGCCAATGAGGGTTTTCTGAAGACGAGCCAATGCTGCGATGTAATCGGCCCATTCCGAGAGGGTATTAAATTGGCCAAGGGCCTTATCCACCAGTTTTACCCGGGTCATGGTGATATGCACTTTGAGGGTGGTACCAGATCTCGCGACACGTATGCGGTAGGGGAGGTGGGGGATAGAGACAAGCTAAGGTAGACATGATGAATATACGCGTGTTAGTAAGTGGGGTGGTGATAGGGTATATATATTAGGGGTTGGTGGTGGCTATACTCGCTAGGGGTAGGGGGTAGGGAACGGGGGGTGTGAGTGGTGGCTTAATTTGGGCGCCAGTATACGTGAATAGACTAGTGGTATTGAGTTTAGGTGATGAGTTTAGGTAATGAGTTTAAGGCAATGGGTTTGCAGCAGTGATGTTTCCCCTGGTATAGTGTCCTTATTATTGTCATTTGTGAGATTGTCGGATTTTGTGTCAAATTTGTGGGTACTGGTTCGATATATTCACAGAGGCAGTAGTCCCTTTAAACATAGGGTTTAGACAAAGATTAGCCCCGCAAAATGTAATTTAATCATAGGAGATTACCCTAGAATCATCATATTGGGGTTATATCCCATTAGCGTTGATTTATACCATGTCCATATTTGATTGGATAAACTGAGGTAAACAGAATAACCGTTAGTGTAAAAAAGGTACGAGTCATCTCTCCAACTCAAATAGAGTCACAACTTGCATTTGCCACCGAAAATAATGTCATTCCTAACGATTAAATGGCTTATTGTTATCATGATTTAAACGAGAAATATTTTTTCATTAAAATAATATATATACAGTTAAACCATGGAAGCTAGTCAACCATATGGATCCTTTAAAGGCAAAGAAAGACAATACCATTATCGTTGAGACTGAAGTAATCAACTCTCCTCGAGGTATTAGGGTTAATGAACATCTTTATGACATTATCAATGATAACGTCATCAATTTCATCAATAATCAATTGGTACTGATCAATGGTCAATTACTTGGCACCATCGAGACAAAACGATGCAATACATTTCTTACAAAGTCCATTGGGGACATTGAGATCTTTGATCATAATCATCAATTGATTGCCATCATTGAGAGGAAGATTAAAGGGTCAATTATCATTAATATACCTGCTTATGACTTGGTGAATAAATTAATCTTAAAGAAGCTAGGGGAGATAAAGAGGAAAAGAGGTAATTGGGTATTGATGAAACATATTCGGGATACTAATCATTGGAATGCTATGATTGATGTTGAATTTGCAACTTTTGACGGAGATGATAATGTCGTCGATCTAATGTCTCCCGAGGTGGTGGTTTGTAATATTACTTCAAATCAACTTTGTTATCATCAAGAGGTTAATGATCTCCAACAGAGATCGGTGATGTTTGCAATTGCCGTACATAAATGGGTGTCAACGATGTGATAAGGTTTGTATACGAGATAGATAATATTTGAATGATTGCGAATGGGGTACATGATTTCATTTAAACTTGCTTTACTGAATGTCGTGGTGTTGATGGTATACCTTTATTGTATCTAATTTTAGAGACAATATCATGCCTGTAGGGTATGATTCATTGAAAAATATGGGGTATTACAAGTAAAGATAAGCGTGGTGATAGAATTGTGTGGATCTAATGGTTATAATTGGTGAATATATGGTGATATTTCCCCCCCTGAATTTTGACTAGGTTATTGACACGGCAAACCTACCAATGCAGGGGAATTTTGCCACCAAAATAAATACGAGATGTAATGATGTAATTAGTATCCAGTGACAAAAATGGGAATTAAACGGAAGTTATCTTGTAGTGATAACATCGCCTTCTAGTCTTATTGATTCTGATGAAATACTACCTTTAATGATAGTGACGTTCGAGGTAGACATTGGTTGACATTGATGGACATTGGTGGACAATGGGTATACAAGGACATTATGTATACCAAGGACATTATGTATAAGAAGAACATTAGTAATGAAACTGTCACGAGATCTTTTCAATATAAACAGATATCAACTCTTGATTAAATGACGTAAGTAGACTGTTAGATAATGCACTTTACTGATGTTCGCTTTACTGATGTTTACTGATGTTTATCATATTGAAAAAGTGCCTAGGGAAGTAAACAATGGTTTACCCGGGTATACCTCATCTCATTCATAACCATATCGCTCATGTCTATCTCGCTACACCCGATATTGACATCGACCTCGTTTTCGGTTTGTGCGGCGCGCAAACTTTTCACCGAATTCTCACCTTCACCACTCAACAATCATGGCCTACACCATTGCCCTCTCTGACGATTCCAAGGAAAGAATCTACAAGTTGCTTGACTACTCCAAGACCTTGTGTCACTACGGGTTCATTCCCTTTGTGTTGTACCTCGGTTGGAAGGCCACCCCTAATAAGCCTGGTCTTTTCCAATTATTGTCTCCTTTCCCCTCTGCTTAAAGAGAGACATGATGCATTGGGACCGTGTATATAGTTACGTATTAATGAACCTATTACAATCGTTATTTGGCGGGGGGATTCTCCATCATTGGTAGTATTATACAGTGCATAGTGATGTGATAATATCCCTGGTGTAAATGTCCCCAGTCAATGAATAATGGCTTTATCAACTATAAATAGCAATACCCCCCGCCTGTGCATCTTCTATCCTCTTTCGTTGAAGTTATCACCTTCCTCTCTCGTAGCCATATCTCACCTCATCTCATGGATGTCAACTTCATCGCCGGAGTCACCGCTGGCGCCGCCACCACCCTAATCAACCACCCATTGGATGTCATCAAGACACGTTTACAACTACACCCAGAACCATGGAAATGTCTCCTTAACCGGCTAACCCTACGAGACTACTACCGAGGAGTGATGCCTAATTTAGTGGGGAACATCTCGGCTTGGGGGATGTATTTTGGAGTCTACGAACAGCTAAAGCCATTCATAGGTAAACATACCTCATCTAATACCGTTATCTACTTTACTCTGTCGTGGGGGGCCGGAGTTTGTACTCAATTCATCACTAATCCCATTTGGGTAGTAAAAACGAGAATCTTGGGTGGAGATAGCCATGCCGGCCTGATTAGTTTAATTAAGGATATGATTAAAACCGAAGGAATCACCTCATTATGGAAAGGGATGATCCCGCTGTTGTTTTCCGTGGGGCAGGCCCTGCTTCAATTCACCATTTATGATCATGGCAAACAATGGGTTAAACAACACCAAATACGAAGTAATACCACCACCGAACATGTCTACCTCTCAGCAGGGTCGAAAATAGCTGCCATGATCATTATGTACCCTGCTCAGGTGATCAAGGCAAGGTTACAATATCAAAAGCAAAAGATCCCCATGTGGCAAGTGGTGCAGCAAGTATGGCATCAACGGGCATTTTACCTGGGGTTAAGTGCTAATTTAGTCCGGGTGGTGCCGGCAACCACGGTTACATTTGTTGTCTATGAGCTGGTTAAGCTGTGGTTATCGTCACCGTAGCTGACGAATCATTTATCAAATCAATATAACTTATAGACTATTATACAGTAATTTGGGGCGATGCAACCCTCTCAATAATCACCCCATCCTCATCCTATCAACTATAATTTGACTTTGGGTGGGTTCATACATGAATTTAGTGCAAGGCTCAATGCAGGTAAATCCACCCACACCCAAAAGTTGATTGACTCGAAAAACAAACTTTGACATCCACCAATGTCATTGACAACATTTAGATTTTGCTTTTTCTTCCGAGATCAATCGGTTCCCCGCATTGGTCGAATTCGCTAAATCGGTTAGCTAGCGCACAATGGGTAAATATAATAAGTTGGGATAAGAGGACAAGGGGAGAGACAAGGAGATGGAAGGGGGCTTTTTTTTAAAAATAACATGGTCATGTGCCGGATAGACAATAGGAGAGGGAACATTTTAAACCCACGGATTAAATATTGGGCGGTTGGCAAGGGGGATGGAGGTTGACAGGAATATATCCCTATTAGGAGATATCATCATTTGATGGGGAAGGTGGTGGGGCACCGAGCAATCCACGTTTACGTCATCATCATCACTTGTCATCAGCCGCCCTCGCGCCCAATTAGGAGACTATTACACTCTATAGGTGGCGACTAATAAGCTAGGGAAACCTAGTTAGTTAAGTACCATTCAACCATCCCGGGTACAGTTGCCAGGGCAAAGGACTCCGGAAAAAATTGAAATGTAACACAAAACCAACCCTCCACCAGCCATCGATGTCGGTGGCCCCCTCAAACCTCTAACAAACTGTTGGTGACTTACAAAAGGAGGGTTGACCCAATTGTTAACACGCCACTGGTGGCTTTGACGCACTGCGTCATTCCCGGTTAAGCAATATCACGTTCTTAACATGGACCCCCGATGCATCGATGCATGTAAATAATCCTATCCTTGATTTTTTTTTTTATTCTTTGTGGTTAGGTAACCCCGGCCATGCACAGCAAAATCCAGTAACCTGAAATCGACATTAGCGAGCATTTACAATTTAATTTCTCATCATAAACCCTTCCATATACCCTAGGATCGGTAGGGACAGATCATGTATTCCTATACCATCATCCTGGAACGGCAACGGGTGTTGGTGATGGGCAATTTCGATGGATGGCAGCATCAATATCTTTTGTGTCAAGAGAATAACTTTCTGTTTAAAGTGGTGATGGCTAGTCGACAAAAGTTGGTGTTTCGATTCGTCGACATGTATAACCAATGGATGGTATTACCTCATTATGAGCAACAAGTCGAGACTAATGGAGTGATGAATAATATCATCGAAGCGGCGGCATTGATCAATGATGATGATGATTCTCTGCTGATGTGTGTAGGGTATCTGACCATGGACCCTAATTCGATTCAAATTAGAGATATCCCCTTGTGTTTAGTCGAACTGCTGCTGATGATAGCTTCCGATACTGATGATGATGACAGTGCCGATATCAACTCACCAACAACCCCTCAACTCCAGCAACTGACGTTAGGAACGGGTGGTCTGAGTGATATCGATATCTTATTCTCCCCTTCTAGCGATATTCGAAGCCCCACTACCACTCTGAGCGCAGGGTACCTTGCCAAAGTATTAACCATTGATTCTAAAGAAGAAAATGATGACTTTGAAACGCCAAAAATGTTACTGAGAGCAACCACTCATCGGGAAGTCGTCACCATCGTTAACTCCCCTCAAACGCCTACTTCTACCCGAAGATCCATCGATGGATTATCTCCAAATAACCAAAAAGTCATTGTCCGGGATTCAATGATCAAAGTTTCCCCCACCAATGATAATAAATCACTGGCGCCGCCTTCATTTAAGGAGAACTATTCCATGAAGGAAGCTTTCCGGACTTATAGCAGTCAAAGTATTCCGAATACCGTCATTACTACTGGGAGTAATGGTGGGGTTAATCGGGATTCCCATTCATTTAGAGAGGCTAGTTCAGTCAAAGGATATTATGCCCTGTCTCTGATCCCTCCATTACCTAAAGGAGATATTAGAAGGGTATTATCGACGACACCAGCACCATCTCAACCATCATTACCATTATCGGATTTAATCAAGAGTGCTACCGAACCATTACAATCAATGGCAGAAGAACCACCTAAATGGCATAACCGAGTGATGGGGAGACCTACCCGAGAACCTCAGTTTGCTGATTATGATGATCAACCTCTTAAAGGGTGGGCAATGGTTGGTGAGGCCTTAGAAAAGGTATTAACGGGAATCTGTGGCGGAGGAGGATCTAAAGATCGATCGATACCAATTAAACAAAAGAAAGATAAACCTCATCATTTCCGCAACTTTCTTCGGTCATTAATTGGTAAGAAAAGAAATCAATCTCAAGCAGATGTGCCCCATCCCATCTTAGCTGATTATCGAAGCAAGCATACCACGACATCATCTAATATTAACCGGTTAGATGGGGATAATCAAAACCATCATCATGATGACGATTTGGAGCCGGCTCCAAAAAGAATGAGTTTATCTCGAGATAAGCTTAGGAACTTGACCAAAATTAGAACCCATCGGTCGATGAATAAAGTGGGGACGAATCGGTCATATACTAAGGTTAATAGTACCAAAGTCCCATCGACTGATACTAAGGTGAATATGACTAGATTGGATACTAAGCTGAGTATGTCCCGATTAGATACTAAGCTGAGTATGACTAGATTGGATACTAAGCTGAGTATGACTAGATTGGATACTAAGCTGAGTATGACTAGATTGGATACTAAACTGACAATGACTAAACTGAGTATGACTCGGTTAGATACCAAACTGACCATGGTAACTAACAAACTGAGTATGACTCGATTCGATACCAAGACTACTTATCAAGATTCACCTAAACCCAAGGGGGAAAAGACCATTAAACATCGGGATTGGTATGATGAACCTCCTCGTTCAAACCCTCCACCAATCGCCGTACCTTATAAGGGGAAGATCCAAGTTCCTGAACGGACCAACCCTTTAGATATCCCCCCTCGACCTCAACCATACCCCATGAACAGAGATATTCGACCATTATCTCAAATCTCTGGGGGATCATCAAAATTACCTCATCAACGTATCTATGGCCACCCCAGTGGGAATCTGAGTTTTGACTTTGACTATGATGGTGGGTTTGGCCGAACCAAGAGAACGAGCTATTTATATGATGTTTCTCGAAATAATACCTTTTATACCATGCTGTCAGAGCTGGTGTTCTGTGATGCCCGAACTTCATTTGCTGGTATAGATATGGAGTATCCCATGCCTCTGATTGAGGTATAAATAATGTTGACCATTATCATAGATATTATATATAGAAAAATGCCCCCATCATTCACTTCACTTGTGTTTACCGTAAACATCACTAGGCTTACTATCCCCGGCCTCGTTTTCCGTCTCTTCAGTCACTTGAACCACTTTTTCATCAAACCGGACCAGTTTCCGTCGTTCACCGCCAATTGGGGAATCGGGGACTTCTAATTCAAACTCGGTATCTTTTTCTTGTACCAACATGTTCCGGATATCTTCTTTGGTTTCATGGCTATTGGATACCGACTGCCTCTTTTGATCCAATTCCTTTTCTTGCTTACACCGTTGACAGCCACATAAAAACCCCCAATTGACTCGTAATTCCCGTTGTCGTTGAAACACACTATGACTAGGATTAACATAGGTGGTGGTTAATTCTTCCCCACCATCGATATCTCTAGCAGCAACCGCAGTTAATGGTTTCGTCCGATCAGTGGCATGAGATTTCACCAGAACATTAGGTTCACAATTATGATTCATATGCAGTTGGATAATAAACACATTGGAATCAACGTTATTAATATTATAGGTACCCATCATTTGTAAAAAGTCTTCAAATGAGAACCCATCTAATCGAGGGAATACCAGAGTGAATTTTTGATACCCAGTTTTCCACAAGATTTCTTGTTGTTCTTCAACAAATAATGCCCCCCCAGACATTTGATCAAAAGCTCCTCCACCCAGGTTAAGTGCCCGATACCGTACTTGTTGCAGTACCAGAGCCAATGAGTCAAATAATTGTTGAAGAGATGATTTACCTTCTGGTTGACGCTTTTCCATGACAATGGCAGCCATGATGCGACCAATGGCATAAAGAGCATTCCACAGTTCCAGTAAACAATAATCTTCGAGTTCCATAAACTTTTCGGCATCGATAAGTCGTCTACTACTCAAATGGTATAATGTCGAATGGAGGGTATCTTGCTTCTTACACAGGTCCAGACACCATACCATAGGACAACTAGTACAATCAAGACCCAGATTAACAATGTCCTTATTCTTTTGTTGTAAGATTTTCCCACAATGGCCACAACAATTACCTTGTTTCATCAATTGAACGTTTTGTAATGGAGGGATGAAGAAAAGAGGCGGTTCTTGCCAAAGTACTTCCCCTTGTTTAATGGGCTTTTTAGCATATAACCCTTTACCTCTCTTTGATGTCATTTGAACGTGTAAATTGCTAGGGATGGCGACATCATCTGGAGTAGCATGAGCCTTGATGTCCTTAGCATAAGTTACTTGGTTCAGAGACAGGTTAACATTCAATCCAAACTCTTTTAGAAGTTGTCTTACCCGCTTTTCTGATACCAGCCAGTTAGGATGGCGTTGTTTGACTCTAGCATGAAGCTTGACCGCCCCCAATGATTCCGTCAGAGGATCTTCTTTCCAAAGGGCAATGATATCATCCACCACTTGTCTTGGTCCAGGGGTGAGTACTTCAGCTTCGTTGGGATCCTTATCGTTGATTTCCACAACCTCGATTGACATCTTGTGACCGACGATTTGATCTGAAAAATTAGAGCCGCACCATCAGGGGGGGGGATGACTGAGTCGGCGACACTTGCCCTAACAATTGTTTATTATTGTTTATTATTTATTGTTTGTTATTATTATTCATTCGTATATGTACTATCATCATTCAAGGAGCTACTCTTCAAGTAAAGCCTTGAGGGTTTGGTCATCAAACATGTTGGCCCCCAGTTGTAATGCCTTGGCCAACATCACCAACAGCTTTTCGCTAAAGTCGGGTTTTTGCCGGAGGCTATCGATATCATCGGAGAATTCCTGGGCAAATAGTTTAAGATAGTCTTGTGTCAACTGGGTACGGTCGGTGGCAATGGTGGCGGCGGCAGCGTCATTATTACCAAATGGGGTGGTGGAATTGGCCAAATTGAGAGACGTCTTGGTTAAAGGTACTTGATCAAGGTTAAGGAGTCGTTTCTTTTCCACTTCCACGTTGGCTTCATCATTTATCATGGGGATATCATCCAACTCGATGGTACCATCGATAACGGCATCACCACCGGTTGGTTCAACTTCACCAACATCTACCGAGGTTTGTTGAGGCTGTTCATCATCACTAGAACTCTCCAGATCCAGGGAAAAGTCCTCAGTTCTTCTCTTCTTCCGACGACTTCTTGGAGGCATATGGTGCAGTGTGCGCGCGATGAGATGAACTTTGATGGGGTCTCGCCCATAGATAGCCATTATACCTCTATTAATATTATACATACATTTTCCTGGTGATATTATGTCGCCACTCCACCATTGGTGGCGAATAACATCGTTTCCCACATCGTCGCTTGTTTTTCTTCCAATTTCGGATCCACCGCCGAATCCAGCGAAATCTGTTCATCCAATTGTAACTTGTTTTCTGCCAATTGAAGGATGTTTTGTTCGATGGTATCCTTGGTGATCAACTTATACACCGTCACTTCTTTCTTTTGTCCCACCCGATGGGCTCTATCTTCGGCTTGTTTATCATCATGAGGGTTAAATGATTGATCAAAGATGACGACATTATTTGCCGCCACCAAATTGATCCCGAACCCCCCAGCCTTGGTTGAAAGTAAAAAGATGGGGATATCTTCTTCTTCATAAAATGAATCGATGATATCTTGTCTTGTTTCCACCGGGGTCGCCCCATCTAACCGAACAAACTTATACTTGTAGATGGCCAACACTTTTTCCAATACATCCAATAATTGGGTGAATAATGAAAAGATCAATACCTTTTCCTTCCTCTTGATGATTGCCTCCAAAAGTTTGAGTAATTCGGTGACTTTCCCCGAATTAAGATAACACAGATCGGGCAATTTAAATCGGTTGATGGTGGGGAATTTTTCACACAAGTTATTAAGTTCATAATCGCTCATCACCGTCATATCTTCAAAGATATAATCTTCATTGGCCTTGACATATTCTGGTTCTTCCATGATCGCCTTGGCCATTTCCCGAAGTTTTTCTTCGGTGAAATCAATTCGGAAAAGCATCGGGTGAAGAGTTGCTTTCCGTAATTGCATAAGCACATTTGTCAGCGATGGTAATGGATCCTTTTTGAATTTTTCCAATTCCGCCTTATCGGTGACCCCCGCCCGCCGTTCCCGTTCCGCCCTCGTCTTCTTCGCCAGGTTAATTTCTTCATCATAAATCTTTTGTTGTGCATCCGTCATCAAGCATTCGACAATTTCGTGACATTTAGCCGGTAAATGTTGCAACACTTGTTCCTTTTTCCGTCTTAAAACAAATGGCGTCATCATCGTTCTTGCCTTGGAGATGGCTTGGGTTGCCATCAATGGATTATGGCTTTGAGAAGTCCCCAGTTGAGATTTCGAGGAAAATGCCGTCCCCAACTTTTGATTAAACAAGTTTTGTAAATCCTCCTTCTTTTCATTAAACAACTTGGGTAACATAAACAGCAATAACGACACCAATTCCTTCAAGTTATTTTGTAATGGTGTCCCCGTAAGTAAAAGTCGGAATTTGGCATTTAATCGCATCAACTTGTTATATCTTTCCGTCAATGAATTCTTCAAGAAATGCCCTTCATCGTAGACAATGATATTAAAGTTTTGCAGACGCAAAAACTTAAAGTCGGCTTGAGCCCCCGCCGCTAATGAATAAGTGGTTACCATCACATCATAGTCCACCCCTTCCATTTGCGCTCTTAATTCTTCCCGTTCTTTAATTTGACCATAATATGCTTGAACAACGAGAGATGGACAAAACTTTTGGAATTCCCGTAACCAATTTTCAATGGTGGATGCCGGCACAATTACCAAATGGGGCCCATTCTTCTTTTCAGTGGCCTTTAGGTGGGCCATAAACGAAATAACTTGACAAGTTTTCCCAAGACCCATTTCATCGGCCAAAATACATGATAAATGGTTTTGATATAACAAATTCAACCAATTAATCCCCACTTGTTGGTAGTTATTCAAGGTGATTTCCTCCGATAACAATTCCGGCTTGTGTTTGATATAGGGAACCGTTTGGTTTTGCAGTTCTTTTAATGGATCCAATTCAATCGTCAGTAATTCCCCTTCACCAGTGACGGTGACCCCCCATTCTTTCATTTGTGATGAGATTTGATCACCATAAGATGCACATTGTTGCACCAACGAATCGACGGCTTCATAACCCCGGAGGGATTGTTCGGTAGCTTCGACCAATCTCAACCCAAGAGGCTTTCTCTTCCCCTTACGAGATGGGGGTTTAGGGGCTTCATTGGGGAGGGTGAATTCATTTTCCGAGATTTGGTAAATGGTGGTGAATGGTCGTTGTTCGAGTACCAAATCGGCCACCGCCGGTTCAATCCCCCCGGTTTCGATCAATTGTTGACTGGTGGCATTATTGATGAATTCAAGTACTTGGTTATCGATCAGAGTCACCCCATCATGGTAACTGGCCTTACCGGCATTACGACCGCCGCCATGGTCATCATCCAGATCCAGATCATCCGACCAATCTTCAGTATACCTTTTGGTGGTAGTCCGACGGTTTTGTTTGATTCTTTCTTCAAGAATATCCAAATGAGACCCATCGGCCCTTTGAATCACCGGTTGTGGTGGCGGCGCCCCCATTCTTCGAGTAGGAATGCCCATGGGTTGACCCATCATCCGATTATTGACTTTAAATGCATATTTGGTATGCACAGGAGGCGCTTGGTTATATCCATAATACCCTGGTTGTTGAGGATACTGTTGATATTGGGGTGGTACCATTTGTCCCGGGACAAATTGATTTGGTGGTTGTTGGAATTGGTTTTGCGCCCCGGAAAAGTGTTGGAATTGATTCTGTTGTAACCCTGATAATCGTTGAGGTTTTGTTTTGTATTTATCCAAGATACTTTGCTTTTTCTTCACTTCGACTTTGGTGGAGGGGATACTCAGCATTGGCATCACTTTAGCCCGTTTAGCATCCGATTCAAGCAAGTCTGGATTAATCAGGGGGTCAATCATTTGTTGTTGAGGAGGTGGCGGCGTTTGTTGAGGGGGCACAAACTGATTATTTTGGTAGGGCATATATTGGTTGCCATTTTGGTACATTTGTTGTTGAGGTTGTTGATGTTGTGGTTGATGTTGTTGTTGTTGATGTTGATGATGTTGAGGGTGATGTGGGTGTTGTTGTTGTTGATATTGATTCATTTGATAAGGACTTTGTTGACGAGGCGGTTGGGGGATTTGACCATATTGGTTACCATATTGTTGAGGGAACTGTCCACCATTATATTGAGGAGGATATTGAGGTTGGCCATACATCTGTTGTTGAGGATACCCTTGTTGTGGCTGAGGTTGTCCCATACCTGGAGAATATTGACTTTCTAAGATATGGACGATATTTCGAAGCAGACCCTTCCCTTGAATAAACGCGCGGAAGATATCCCCTTCAGGAGCTTGAGGGAACCGCTTACGAACAAGGACAAAGTCCGGATGTTTCCGGATCGCCTCCTTCTTTTGTTCCTTCTGTCTGTCGTCCATGGTTTTTGATACCAGTCCGACGACTTTGAAGTTTTGAATGGTTGATAAGTTTGGACAAAAAAAAAACTTTGTGATGCACTGGTGGTGCACGTGACATTTTTTTTTGGCACCCAGCGATAAAAGAAATGGTTACCACCCCCTCCCCCACTCACCCTATGGTTGAGAGAATTAATTAAACCAAGGTGATTTATTATTTGATGGGGACGGTGAGTCATTGACGTGATTATTATTTATCTAATGGCCAACGACATTGATAAAATGGACATCATGACGCGACGCGTGTTGTGGCCATGGTAGACCACCACTCGATGGTGGTAGAGGTTAAACATATCTATGGCACTTTATTTATTACATATGCTTCGTTTAATGACCTTCAGGTTCTTCTTCAAAGACAAACCAATCTTCATGCTTAGGAGCTTCGCCAGTAGGAGCAACTTCTTGGGTTTCGACGGGTTCAGCTTCATAAGCAGACAATTCTTGGGTAGAAATGTCATCTTGAGGAACTTGAGGGGCGGGAGGAGCTTGGAACTTCTTAACCGACGAATCGATATCGGCTTGAGTCAAGGGGGTGGGCTTGAATTGCTTGATGTTTTGCACATACAAGTCCCCCACCAAGTTAGCTCTGGCGGGGGTCACCGAGAAAGTTCTCACGGAACGCTAATTGTTAGTATATTTATCATTACCTTAATCAATTGGTGATGAATATTGGATACCCCCCATGAATATGGTGATTTTTCACCATTAACGATGGCGGCAAACTCGGTGATGATCATCCCCATGGGTATATCGTCATGATATCGATGTATTCCTCCATTTAATCATCAGTATTGGTCGTTGGTTGGCCACTTACAGCAATGACGGATCTGAACATTGTGTTACTAAGATGGAAAATTTTGTTTTCCGATTTCGTTTTGGTGAGCACGGAGAGTGCGACTAATTTGATTGGTGGGAAAATTGGTAGTGGAGGTTTGAGGTTGAGAGTGCGGGGGCAGGGTTCATAACTAAAAAACATGGGACAAGGGTTCGTAATCATTCTCGCTAATCATGTGCCAAACATTCACAATATCATGAAAACTTCTTATTCATATTTATTCATAAACCTTTTGTTAATCCCAATAACTAACTTAAATAAACATTACACCCGTTGTATAACGACATCGTCAAATGAGATGCCTTCTTTGGTGGGTAGCGCTCCGATTCAGTACCACTAAGATGACTGAATTCTTGTAATAATCTCACCACAACATAGGAAGCTTCAGTCAAGGCAAATTGTTGACCCAAACAGATTCTAGGACCCCCATTAAATGGTAAATAAGCCCAACCGATCTTTCTGGTGGATTCTTCAAACCATCTTTCTGGACGGAATTCATCGACATCCTTACCATAGAACCGAGCATCACGATGACAAACGTATACCAGATACATGATGTTTTGACCCTTGGGAATGAAAATAGGTGACTTACCATCGGGGCCCCCACCTAAAGGTAAGGTAGTATCCTTAGTAGCAAATCTCAAGTTAAGAGGGACACTAGGGTACATCCGTAATGCTTCAGAAAGAACCGCCTTGAGGTATTCACATTTCTTCAATTGTTCAAAAGTGATATCTTCAATTCTAGCATCTTTACCTTCACCAAAATTAGTAACAATTTCTTGTCTCAATTTATGGAGGATTTCAGGGTTCCGAGCGAGTTCAAAAAAGGTAAATGAAAGTAACCCAGCAGTGGTATCCCGACCCGCCAAAAGAATGTTAAGACTTTGATCTCTAAGCACCTTAGGGTCCCGAGTTTGTTTCGCCAATTCATACAAAAAGATATAGGCACCATTCAGTTTCTTTTCCAATTCTTCAATAGGGGTATTAAGGGCATAATCGACATAATAATCAGCAAACTTGTGAACGGTAGCATTAGAATCTCTGAATTTTTTAGGGTTGTAAATCCAGTACATCAGTTGGAAAAGGTTTCTCGTGGCCAACATTTGTTGCGAGGCATTAAACGCTTCAGCAAATTCTTTCTTACCAGGAATGTTCAGATCATCAGTATAACCAACCAGGGCATCTCTTAATGATTCAACCAGTTGTCCAAATAAAAATTCCGTGGCCGAATCGACGGTAAGCCGGAAAAAGAGTTCTTGCATGTCAAACTTTTCCTTAGGGTGGTTACGGACATGTTTAAACAACACTTGAATATGAGGTTCCAACATTTTAACGTGGGAGACTTGTTCCCGAGCAAATTGAGGACGTAACATTTGTCTCAGATGTTTCCACCCTTGACCATCCAAAGTAAAGATCCCATCACCTAACAAGGGGAAGAATTGATTATAACGTAACCCAAGGGCAAAGTCATTAAATTGAGTACCCAAGATGGCCTTGATATTTTCCGGTTCGGTGGTTTGAATGATATTCATCCCCACCACTTTTGATGTCACCGTCTTCGAATCAGGGATGGTCAATTGTTCCCGGAATCTAACAAGCGATTGATCAATCAAGTCACCATTTATTAACCATTTGAATAATTCACCGGCGATCTTAAACCCAAAGAACCCATCATTAATGACGTTGGTGACAGAAGTCCCTCCAGTCTTAGCTCTTCTTGCCCGAAGCGATAACGATTGGGCTATAACAAGGAGGACAATTGCCCCAGCAATTCCTGCAATCAAATGAAGAGGTTCCATTTATCGTCCAAGAATGGCAGATCAGTGGGCTTTTATAGTTGAATCGGGGACTAAGGTGGGGGAGGGGTAGTCACCACGGTCGGAATTGCCTGAATTTTGTTTAGAAAATTCACGTTGTTGATCACGTTTTACCCTCGGATTTCACCCACTTTGCCTTTTTAGGTGGGTCGGACGCGCAATTCGGGCATAAACTCCGATGGTGATCGAAGCGCATGTGATATACGATATCGACATAACAATAGGCGTTAACGGATTTAGCTGATGTAA
>JAJMLP010000056.1:0-64422 GCA_030569815.1 Diutina ranongensis (nom. inval.)
AAAAAAAAAAAAAAAAAAAAATGCACCCTGACTAAATGACGTAGTGTCTGGCTTTGTGCCATATATGTCAATCTTAATAAAAAGTCGGTACCTGTTGTTATCGCTGAGGCATTGCTCATTTCTTTTTACCAAAACACTAATCATCCCCGCCGATTAAGCCTCACGAAACGACATCCATCACCAATTTCACGATTATCGCCTCATCTTCTTAGTAATTGTATTTTGCTAAACGCAATGAACTAAAGTTAATTATGCCCGTTAACGTATCGTTTGCATATAATAGGGTTTCACAATCGGACTTAACCTTGAACTGTTTAGCTTGAACCAGGTCATTTGTGGTCGGATTTATCCTGCAATGGCGATACAATTACGAATTTCACTTAACCACCAATTGACAGTCAACCACGATGATAAATCGACCCAATTACCAATAATTGGTTGCTAGAGTAAATAAACATCACCGGATAAATCGGGTGGAGATGTCGTCGATCATATGTGGACGCGATCGAGATATCCGTCACTAAACCCGCCCTGAGAGAAATTGACATTATCAAAACGACCTAGACCCTAATAGGTTCCCATTGACGACATCGGACGATTGCCATCCACGAACATGGCAAACCCTCACGTAATGGTAACTGGCAAATAAAAATGTCATGTACCTGGGGAAAAATAGCCGCCGCTTTAGTGTGCGGCTTTTGAATCGTCGTTTGTCTGTCGCTATAAAAGGGAGCGAAAGTCCTGTGTAGTGATGCTGATTTTAAAACGACTCATCACCACCTCCGTTAGATTTTGTTCCACTCGTCGTAGTATGTGTCGTTACTCCGATCCAAGTGCTGCCACCCAATTGACTCAGTCAAAGGAGGTATTGCCCACCAATGTCAAGCCATTACATTACAAACTTCAATTCGAACCAAACTTTGTCGACTTTACCTTTGCCGGGAAGCAAACCATCGATTTTCATGTCAATGAAGATACCGATTATATCACCTTGAATTCGTTGGAAATTAAGATTAGTGATGCCAAGATTAATCAAACTCAAGTGCTGGCAATGGAATTTGACGAAGAAAAGCAAACGGTGACGTTTTCATTTGCTGAACAATTGAAAAAGGGTACCAAGGCTCAATTGTATTTGGATTTCATTGGGGAATTGAATAACAAGATGGCGGGGTTTTACCGGTCGCTGTATGTTGAAAATGGTGAAACCAAATACCTTGCCACCACCCAAATGGAACCTACTGATTGTCGCCGTGCATTCCCTTGTTATGATGAACCGGCAGCCAAGGCCGAATTTTCCATCTCGCTTATTGCCGATGAAAAATTGGTATGCTTATCCAATATGGATGAAAAGGCTACCACCAAACTCGATGGTAACAAGAAATTGGTTGAATTCAACACTACTCCTTTGATGTCGACTTATCTTGTCGCTTTTATCGTTGGTGATTTAAAGTACGTTGAAAATAATGATTATAGGGTTCCAATTAAGGTTTGGGCTACTCCGGGCTCGGAACAATTGGGTCAATACTCAGCAGACATCGCTGCTAAAACCCTCAAGTTTTATGATGAAAAATTCGATATCCCTTACCCATTGCCCAAGTTGGATATGGTGGCCATTCATGACTTTTCCGCCGGTGCCATGGAAAACTACGGGTTGATTACTTACAGAACTGTCGATCTTTTATTGGATCCTAAGAACACCAATGTTAACACCATGCAACGGGTCACCGAAGTGGTGATGCACGAATTGGCTCACCAATGGTTCGGTAACTTGGTGACGATGACTTTCTGGGATTTCTTGTACTTGAACGAAGGGTTTGCTACTTATATGTCCTGGTACGCATGTAATGAATTATATCCCGATTGGAAGGTATGGGAATCCTACGTGTCTGATTCTTTACAACATGCCATGGGGTTGGATGCGTTAAGAGCTTCCCACCCCATCGAAGTCCCCGTGAAGAGAGCCGATGAAATCAACCAAATTTTCGACGCTATCTCTTATCTGAAGGGGTCATCCGTACTTAAGATGTTGGCTAAATGGTTAGGTGAAGATGTGTTTGTCAAGGGGGTCTCCCAATACTTGAAAAAGCATATGTGGGGCAATGCCACCTCCGACGATTTATGGCAATCCCTTGCCGAAGTGTCTGGTAAAGACGTTGTTGGGGTGATGAACATTTGGACTAAAAAAGTGGGGTTCCCCGTAATCCGGGTTGTAGAAGATGGCAACGGTAAGATTACCGTGACTCAAAACCGGTTCCTTGCAACTGGTGACGTCAAACCTGAAGAAGATCAAACTCTTTATCCAGTATTTTTAGGACTTAAGACTGCAGGCAATGTCGATGAAAGTCAAGTGTTGACGGAACGATCAAAGACAATTTCAGCTCCTGTTGATTTCTTTAAGCTTAATGCAGACCAACTGGGGGTTTATCGTACTGCCTATGAACTGGATAGATGGACTAAACTTGGTCAAGCCGGTACTGCTGGTAAATTGACCGTTGAAGACCGGGTTGGTCTCGTTGCCGATGCTGGGTCTCTTGCTCTGCTGGGGGTGATTGAAACCACTTCATTACTTAATTTGGTTAAGCTGTGGTCCGCTGAAACTAATTACGTTGTTTGGGATGAAATCTTGAACAGAATTGGTACCATCAAGGCGGCATTTATCTTTGAAGATGATGAAGTTAAGCAAGCCATTTCCAACTTTACCGTTGATTTGGTCAAGAACAAGTTGAATGAAATTGGTTGGGAATTCTCTGATTCTGATTCCTTTGCTGATCAACAACTCAAGTCATCGTTGTTTGCTTCTGCTGCAGCTTCCAATTATGAACCTGCTGTGAACCATGCTAAGGAAATCTTTGCCAAATTTGTTGGTGGTGATGTCAAGGCCATTCACCCTAACTTGAGAGCCGCCGTCTTTAATGTCGTTGCTAAGACCGGGGGTAAGAAGGAATTTGATCAAATGTATCATATTTACACTAACCCCAACTCTACTGAAGAAAAGATCGCTGCTTTGAGAGCATTTGGTCGGTTTGATGATGATGAAGTCTTGGCCAAGGTATGTTCATTATTGACGGAAACCGATATCATTAAGCAACAAGATATTTATATCCCAATGCAAGGGTTACGGGCTCACCGCAAGGGGATTGAAACGTTATGGAAATGGTTGGTTGAAAATTGGGATAAAGTTTACGAATTATTACCTCCAGGGTTGTCGATGTTGGGGTCAGTTGTTACCCTTGCTACCTCAGGGTTCACCAAGACTGAACAAAAGAAACAAGTTGAAGAGTTTTTCGCCACTAAGAACACCAAAGGTTTCGATCAAGGGTTAGCTCAATCATTAGATATGATCACTTCCAAGGCTAACTGGTCCCTGAGAGATTACAAGGTGATTTCCAACTGGTTAAAGGATAACAACTACTAATTTATGACTACTTAATTATTTTTCTAGTTTATATCATCAGTAACATCAATAAATGTCATTAAAAATTCATCAACAAGATCATCAGTGATTCCTTGGTCTTCATCGTCATCATCATCATCATTCCATTCCACCAGGGGTTGGTTTCCTAACCGTTGAGGCCATTGACTTGAAGGCCCCCATTGGTCAATAGCTGCTGTTTCTGAAAGTACCAAAGGGTCATTATCACTACCATCACTTAACACAATCTTATCATCGACCACTTTGTACACTCCTCCCAATTCATATCGAATCAACTCATAGACATTATCAAAGTCTGGTCCCAGAACATACCTCACATTGCCATCTTGAGTACCATGGGAATACTTGAAGGGATACGTCACTGGGGTTTGTTTATACAACAGGGCCAATTGGTCAACACTCTGGCTACACACCAAAGCGGCATAGATGAACAAGTAATTGGTTGTTTTCATATCGAAGCAAAGATAAGCAAAAAAAAAAAATAATAATAATTAAAAAAAGATTTTTAAAAAAGCAAAGACAATTTCTCAATTCCACTGTCTATTTACTCCACTAATCATTCACCACTCCCCCCTCAGTGCTGGGGTTGCTTGGTTAGGCGCCCGCACCTAATATACCCTACGATCACGATCTTGACCATTTAACTTCCTGGTCCGCATCATCAGGGTTGCCTCTTGCAACCCATATTTGCGAATTAATTTTGAATAAAACAATCCACAAGCATTGCATACCAGTCTTGGACCTTCGGGCCCCCGGCGCCATTCTGGGGTGTCCTTCAGTCCACAGTGCTGACACACCATTTTATGCCGAGTCAGTGCAGGCAGTTGCAGTCTCAGTTCCAGAAACCCCAGCATCGAATTTGCCAATAATAACGACTCTTTCATCGGCATTTTTGACAAATTCGACCCCAAATCGAGGGATTCTTGTTTAAACGTAATCAACCCCTTTTCCAATTGGGAAATCGTCGAGATAATTCGTTCCAATTCATACAGAGTAAACAGTTGACTGAAATATCTCGACGCCTCCACCATAATCTCATTATCATCCCCCAGCTTTTCATAGGAATCTTGAACGATATGTTGAAACTTTCTCAAAAAGGCATCACAAAATTGCCGGGATTCTGATACGAGATCACGTAAATGTTCAGCCAAATCTAACATTTGTGGTGCCGGCAGTGGCGACATTGTCGATTCTTCCAGCGAAGCTTCGGTGCCATGACCTAACGAATCATCTCCCAGAAGTGCCGGTAGCAGTAAAGTATCATTAATATAGGTTGGGCTTGGTAAATCCCGTCGACAATACAGAGTAGGTGTCACCACCTGGTAATTTGTCATCTGGGGCCAACTAAACTTAGCAAGTTGCAAATGGGGTGGCGGGAGTGATTGGAGGGGCAGGGGCAGCGATGCCACTGGCGGTACCGGCCCGGGTAGACACAGCTCGACAAGATGTTGAAAGCTAGGCAACATCTGCTTTGACTCCATTGCGGTGATGGATATCTCAAGAGATATCAAGACTATTTAAGCTCCTGAGAATTATCTCAGTTGTGACCGGTTGTCACTGGGATCTCCATGTGCACCGAGTTGTGGTCGCCTGGAAACACGCCAGGGTGCAGAGGAATCTGCAACGCATAGTGGGAACTCACTTGCGCTTTCTTTTCAGCTTCGTCTGCATCGAGGGGGTTGAGCGGGGCTGCATCACCACTGTAGCCTGTTGCATCTCGGGGTCATTTGCACATTTGGTTTGAGTATCGAGGAAAAACATGAGGTCGGTGACTTGATCAGCAAGCTCCTGTTTCTCGCGTTCCAATTCAGCATATTTGGCCTCGAGCCATTCCACCTTTTCTGATAACCCATCATTCAACGCCAGTAGTTCACTCACTCTTTGCTCCTTAGATGCCAATCGATCGCGAAGGGAGATCATCGATGGTTGTGCCCGCAACAATTGTTCATAATGATCTCTTTGAGATTGGAGTTGAGATATAAGAAGTTGAGAATATTCAAAACTCACCGCCTCAGCCTTATCCTGGGCCAGTTTATCCCTCAGATCGGGTTTATCATCCAATTCCACCAATTTACCATCGGTAGCATTTGTCACGAGTCGATGGACATAATTATCTCCAGCGTAATCCCATACTCTCAGAGTAGTTAATTCCATGGCGAAACAATGTCCACTATTAATAAAATGTTGTAAAGAATGACGATTAGGTGAGTAGCGAGAACAGCCAATCTTACCACAAACTAAACATACCCATAAGTCATTAGTGGTATCACAATCATCACAATGTTCAGGAGATTCGGGTTCTGGGGTTGCCAATGGGGCTGCCCTGGTAGTGGTTGCTGATGACAGCCCTTCTTGAGGTTCATTAAGTTGATGACGAACTTTTTGATTGTCGGGATTGGCCAGATATCGACATACGGGACAAGTATCATCTTTCCATTTGGTTAAACATCGACAATGAAATGTATGTTGGCAAGGGATGGTTACTAACCCCAGAACTTGGGAATCAAGCCGTTCCAAACACACGGGACACGTCGGAAGTTCAATCTTCTCACCATCCACTTTCAGTGGTGGGGTTACAATCAGGGATAATAATGGATTGGTGGCGACATCGGGATCAACTTCAAAGGATAAGATTTGTACGGCATGACACATTTCCGGCTCCATCAGATTGAATTGTTTACCATCAAAGCATTCGACAAATGTTTTCATATCGTTAGTTTGTTTAAATTTAAGTACGGCCACGAATCGATTAGGTCGAGCCAGTTTTAGGATTCTTAGGTCGAGCAACTGATTCAAGTAATTGATGCCAATAAACTTGGTTATATCGGTAGCGGTAAAGTAATTTGGTATGGCTACAATAGCGGCGGTATTTATTGTTGTTGTTGGCGATACTTGGGGTAATGGTGATTGGAGATGGTGGCGAAAGAGTCGGATGGTGGCATCATTAATCACCAGCGCTTTCACGGGTTCATTCATCGGGGTGATGGGAATTGATTCGATTGTAATAGAGGATTGGCGTAGATCTTGAGTACTGGTATCAATAGCTAACGTATACCACGAAAGGTTCATATGGTTGGTGGAAGAGATAACTATGCGGCTCGAGGTATGGTAGCGCAAACGGGTCTCCCCCTCAAAAACAGTATACCGACTATTTTTTTTTAAAAAAAAAATCGGGTTAATCGAAATATTCGGTTATCCCCTAGGTGATACGTTGGTTAAAGTTACCAATTAAAGTTTGATGGGTGAGCCTTACTTTTGACATGAAACTGGCCCTGGTGCAGCCTTGGCGGTAGATAACGTTGTCATTCTAACCATATCTATAGCAACGATTATGTAACTAGCCAACAGTGTACGATCCATCGCCAACCCATGTACTTTTGATTCAGATGCTGTGCATCTTGTCACTTTTGCTTAAAAAATAGTTATGGTGATTCAACTATTATTATTTAAAAAAAAAAACCAAAAAAAAAAAACAACAAACAAACAAACCATTATTTTCTTAACATCGTCTTATCAAATTGATGAATAGCATCCAACACCGTACCATTACTACCAACGGTTTCATGTTCACTACCATTTAATAATGGTCGAGCTTCAGGGTGAGGAATCCATACTACATGAGCTTCAGCGTTTTTACCTGAGATCACTCCGGGTAACCCATCTTCAAAAACAATGCATTCGGTGATATCAATCTTGTCTAGACCTTTCACCAGTTGCTCCTTATTTAACAGGTCAAGACATGCAAACCAGATATCGGGATGAGGTTTCCCTTTACCCTTTGGAATCCTAGGGTCATCCCCACACACGATATGATCACCAAAGAGACTGAATCCTTCACTTAAATGTCCAGTCTTTTTCTTAAATGCTTTTGAGTTGGACAGGGTTCCTAAAGCAAATGGAATATCATTGGCATCGAGCCATTTTAACAATTCGAGTGCCCCGGGTAACCAAGCAGCTTCCTTCCATAAACTTTCTTGGATTTCAAATGCTTCGGCCATCCAATCTTCAACAGAAGTGTCGGTGATTCCATAACTTTCCATCAAAATCTTCAGTGCTTCTGGTCCTGGTCGTCCTTGTAAATTAATCTTGACATCCCATTCGAGAGGGCCTTTACCTCGACGAGCTAATAATGTCAGTGCTGCCTGGGTGTAAAGGTCTTCGGTATTGATGATGGTACCATCCATGTCAAAAAGACATGCTTTATATTGACCCATGTCGTGAGTGATGATCTTGAGATGTCGGAGATCAGTGCCGCACAAGCATGTGTTCTAACGTCTGATAACCTTCACCTATGATCAACTGAATGAAAAGAAAGAAAATAAAAGTAACCATCGACTATTTTTTTAATTTTTTTTTTTAAGAAATTAATTTATGTTTTTAAAACATAAAAAAAGTTAAAAAGAAATTCTCCCCACCGTGAGTCGAACACGGGACCCTGAGATAACTCTGAACGCTTACAGTCTCATGCTCTACCAGCTGAGCTATAGAGAGGAATGTTGCTGCAATTTTTACTCGGTTTTTTATCAGCATTTGAATATCTAAGCACAAAGTGTTTGTAATTAGTAATTATTTAATTCGGTTTCACAAATTTTTGTATACATTTATCTAATTACTATACATCATTGTCATCCCCAACCTCGACACCGTCATCCTCGCCTCCTTGCATGTTTCTAACCATATCATCAAAGCTAGTCTCTTGGGTCCGCTGTTGAATGATCGTTCCCAATAACCCTTGATCCACATAGTTCAACAACTTATCCACCATGGTAGTCTTCTCACCATTATGGATATTATACTCATCAGTACCTTGTGGAGGTAAAACATCATACTCTAACACATCATCTCGAGAAAATACCAGTTGAGGCAACTTTGCCATGATTTTCGCTTCACCAGAGAGAATGGCAAATCTAATCAAATTAAATGGGATATTATTTTGTGCTTGTGACGACGACGTGCCCATCCCCAACATGTCAAATACTGATTGAGAGATCAGTCGTGATTCGGTAGTGGATTTGGGTGGCATCCGCTTAAACATTTCAGTTAAATGTTTACGAAGGAATTCCCGATGTTCTGGTTCATCCCATATAGCCAATGCCCGTACAAGATAGGTTTCAGTTGCCACTTTTTCTTCGGTCGATGCCACATAACCTGAACCAGGTGAAGGAACCCCAATTTGTTCCAACAAACAGATGGCAGTGTATGGGTTCAGTTTATAAGCACGTCCAAGGGCTTCAAGCGCCAGTTTGGTATCATTAAGTTTCAAATGAGCCACCACTTCAGAAAAGGCAATCCCCGGAGTGTTCCACCGAGTATAAGTAGTAACCAATGGCGACCGACAAAAGCGGATGAACCATTTATAATCTTGAGCCATTAAAGCATAATGATCAATGAAATATCTCACCCCAACCGGATCCTCAGCAGGAGAAAGAGCAAGGAGGAACTTACAATAAGCCAATGCGGTTGCAAACGTCAGTCTTTCACCAAGAGCAACGATATTTCTGAAAAGACAGAGATAAAACTGTCGCAGCATAAACAGTTCATAAGGTAATCGAATTAACCCCACTTTACCCCCATATAATAATTCATGAAAATATTTGTGAAAGCTTCGATCAAATACAAAAAGGCATCGTTCCACGAGGGCATAACTCACCGATTTATCCCCACCTTGACGAAGGAGGACCATCGCCACTTGAAGCAAGGTTTCGGCATGATAAGGGTGACCTTGAAGTAATTGCATCAACAGTTCAGGATCTGGGGTCATCACCACCCCGGCATAAAATCTGGTATTGGCCACTCGTTCAGGAATGGTCATGATCTTATCGAATCGGAACCATTTAACTCCCAATTTTTGTTCTTGTTTCACCTTGTATTCCAACACTTCTCGATCACAATTATCTTCTTTATAATCGAGATAATCAATCACTTTATCTGGGGAGATTTCTTCCATTTGAAGAGGTTTTTGCGCTGTAGGGAGCCAATCATCTCTAATCTTGGATAATAAAAGCTTTCTCGTAGTTCCAGGAATCCCCCTTCTATCTTTACCCGACCATCCTCGAGTTAATCGAGCCAATCGTTTAAATTGAGTTAACACTTCAGGTGGAGTCAGTAACGAAGTGGTGGTATTAGCATCTTCAATACTTTCAAGGGATAATTCCCCAAAAAGATTACGTAATTCATGATCAGGATCCAAATCTTTAATCAGGGATAAATTCAATACTGGGATCAGTTGTTTGATTCTTGAGGAAGTGAAAAGTTTAAAATTGGAATCATACTCCGACACCGGCACCGATTCGGCGTCATATTCCTCTTCAAAATCGAATTCATCTTCTTCTTGTTTATCCACTTCCGGTGTAGCACTGGCCAAATCCTTCTTTCTTGCTTCGGCGAGGATACGATCGAATTCACCATCAGAAGACTCGGAATCTTCGTCGGAGATGGGCTTTTTAGCCTTTTTCTTCTTTTGCTTCTTCTTGGTCTTCTTAGAGGTGATAATTGGTGTTGATTGAGATGGGGTTGATACTGGTGGTGGATGGTCATCTTCACTTGAAGGTTGATCGACGTCATCATCATCATTTAATAGGGCAAATGCATTGAATTTCGATTGTTGCAGTGGCAGGGAATCACTCACTTCATCCTCGGATAGAGATTCTGGTTGAGGAGTGGAATCTTGTTCTTGTCGTTGGCGTTCCAATCTTTTGAGGTACCTTGAACTCATCCTTGGTGTGTCGCACCAAATGTTAGTGAGGTTAATATCACAGGCTAAACAGTAGTAATTAAACAAGATACCAATAAACATATATGTTTGTTAAACAATACCAATTGGTTTATTGTTGTTTGTAAACACAACATTACAATTGACTATTTATTCATTTCCATATTCACTTAAAATGACAATTGACTTTTTTTTTAATTCAGTTTCAAACGTCTTAATTGATTTAAACTTTTTCAAAGAATAGCAAAAAAAAAAAAGATAAATAAAAAAAAAAAGAGCAAATGGTAACCTAAAATTTCAATCACGTTAATTACCTAAAATTAATATTAACCCTATCTAATATATATTATACAAACCCTTGTCGGCGCTGGCTGTGCCTGAACCCCCTGCATATACCGTAGGCGCACACGCCACCAAGTAAATGTCACCAACCTGTGATTGCTCTTACTCCTCACCACTTCCAATATGGCCATCTACTATGAGATAGTGTTTGTCCTCCTTGCCATTGAAATGGTGTTATTCACCGTGGTTTCCCTCCCATTTCCTAGGGCTATCCGTCGTAAGGTACTTCAAGTATTCTCGCTTCCATTCCGACTGGAACAATTTCAAACGGCACTTAAATGTGTGTTGGCATTTGTATTTGTGTTGTTTATCGATTCCATCAATAGACTCCTCCAAGTACTGTCGGAATTGCGTTCCCTTGGTGATCCTCATCACCTGAATCAAACTGGTTTAGGAGGAATGGTCACTGACCGGGCCGAAGTCCAAGCTAGAAGATTCTATGCTCAAAGAAACATGTACTTGTGTGGATTCACCTTGTTTTTGACTTTGATTATCATCAGAACCTACTCATTGGTTGCAGAATTGACCCATACTAAAGATAAGTTGGATCAATTGAAGAAGGAAAATGGTGAAACCCCTGCCAATACTGAAGATGCCGAAGAAGTGTTGGAACTTAAGGCAGAAATCAAGAAAAAGGATGAGGACATTTCCATCTTGAAGAATCAAGCGAAAAAGTTGTCTGATGAATATAATGATGTCAAGGATCGTGCTACTGGGGCTAAACGTCCCGAAGGGTTGTCGAGATAAGATAAGGAAAATGAAAAGCAGTTATTGGTAGTGTAATACATATAACATGTTAATTGATCATCAAATAATTCGACTATGTCAAAAATGGTTGTGGTCCGTGGCCGTCGATGCACTGATGTTTGACGCTTCGTCTCGTAGTTGACAGAGAGTCGAAGTTACCTGCACCTTACGCCCAAGTAATCATCAAAAGTGTGCGACCCATCACCATCTTCGACACGGCCACAAATACGGCAAAAGATAATCACTCTGTAAAAATCTCCCCTGCATTATGCCGTTGGATACTGACTACTATCACAAGCTTCTAGGTTCGCTAACAATCAATTCGCGTGCAGTGATTACCGAACTCACCCTGTTGGCTGAGGATAACGTCACCGATGCCGCCCAGATTGTCGCCATGGTTGAAGAGCGGATAAAAAAGGCATTACCCCCTCATAAATTGTTTGCATTGTATCTTTTGGATTCGATTTGCAAGAATGTTGGTCCTCCTTATCCCATGCTATTTGCTAAGAACCTATTTAAGGTGTTTACTGCCACTTATTCGATGGTCCCCGATACCGTCACTCGTCAAAATATGATTAACTTGTTTAAAACATGGATGATGACAAAGGGAACCACTGGTCAACCGATTTTCCCCATGGAGACGCTTCAAAAAATCGAAAAATTCATCATTCAAGCCACCCTGATCCAAGGTCAAAGTCTGGGAGTTGCCCTGGCTATCCCGGCTTCAGCAGGCCAAGGACTCACTAAAGTTACTCAAGATATGCTTATTCGTGAAGGTAGAGGGTCATTATATCGTACCATTCAAATCTTAAAGATGATAGATCGAGTTGGAGCTACTGAAGAAGATTTTACCAAAGAAGACCAGGTGATCATGCAACAACTCGATTTGGAACGGAATAAAATGGTGGGTGAAGCTAATGACATTGTCGATCGGATCGTTGATACGTTTCGTCCCGACCAACAACAACAACAAGTATTTGAAAAACAACAAAAGCTGTGGATTGACCAACTTGCCACCATCCGGATTGCCTTGGATAAACAAACGGAGAAATTAACCGAGATTCTCGAGAGGGCAGCCACTTCAGTTTCTGATCGTCGTCATAAGCAAGAACAACGGGCCCGTCGAAAAAAATTACGAGAACTTCGTCGGAAATATGTTGAAGACAATGTCCCTCATATCGACAAGATTCCTGACTCGAGTTGGTTTACTAATGTGTTTACTGATGATGCTAAACTCCATGAAGCGTTAAAGATGGTGGGACAACCGGTAGTGACCACCGTTGATGAACTCAAGGTGATCACTCGTCCATTATCTCCATCACCAGCAGGAACCCCCGTTCCTGAACCAGCGGTGATACCTCCACCGATTGATGAGTCGCCATTGGTTACTCAAGAGTTACTGGGTGATGACCAACCACCAACCACGGGATTATTAGGATTCTCGATGTCCCTGTTTGATTCTGATGATGATGAAAATGATGATAATAGCCCTCAACATATGGGGGGTGATGAAATGGAAGCTGAAGCATCAACATCAGTTGATACTCCCCTTTCCCCTGTTCAATCACAATCACCAATTGATCCTCCATCGCCAGAGAAGTCTTCTCAACCAACCGAGACGATTTCATCACCTTTGCAACACGAAGCAGGATCATCACCGGGGATTGAAATTACCTTTGATGATGACAGTTCATCGGAATCCGATGTGGAGATTAGAATGAGTACCCGAATCAAGTCTCCACCACCTCCACCTGCAAATGGCTCGGAAAACGGGTATATCTTTGAAGACGATGATGAAGATGATGATAGTTATCAACCTGAAGGGATGGAAGTGACCCCTCCAGCATCACCCAAACAACCACTGCCATTGACCAATGGATATCTCCGTCTGAGTCTTAAACGACAACGGGATCCATCCGAACCACGACTTGCCAAACGGGTGAGATTCGCCATGTAATCTTGGCGGTATAAAGCATTATGTAGACTCGATCTACTTGGATAGTAATAGACTTTATTGGTCAGACTGGTTCTGTCCAACTCAAATCAAAATCAATCATCTAATCTTAACCAAGACATTATTTATTTATAACTATGCTAACTAGTTGTCCAAAGAACCAGCCTTCTTCATTTGCCACCAAGTGGAGATGAAGGGGAAGGCAAAGAAGAACCCGGTGATACCCCAGTAAAAGACAGGAAAGGGGATGAACTTTCTATCCTTGACCTTGAAGGGCAAGTTAGAGTAAGGACCAGACTTGGGGACACCGTAGACGACGGCACCGTTGGCTCTAGCGGCCGAAGCGGAGAAAGCTCTCTTAGTAGCGACGTTCAAACCAATCTTAAACATTGTGGTTAATTGAGATATTCTGGTGAGTTTTTTCGTTTTTCATTGGTGAGGAAGAGTGGGTCACGTGAACGGTATGGGGTCAGGGCTCAAAGATGAGACCACTGTTCCCCCAATTGGTTTTAAACAGTAAATAGTCAACGGGACAAGCGATAAGATAATACTAAACATTGGTATAACCAAGTATTATATATAACTTATTTTAAATTATCAAGTTTCCCCTAATATTCATCAATTTGTCCGGGGTTTTACTCTACTGTAGTAATCGCACCACTTGGAGGGTTCAGCCATCGGGATTTGAATGTGGGGCCCAGTAGATGGTGTTTTTTTAAACAAAACCCCCATAAAACTCATCAATTTCCTCCTCATATGCTCATCTACTCAATTGACTCCATAACCCCCCTGATTTACCTCCGACTTCCATCTTTTGCTAACCAAGTATCTGAAATCACCCCATCTTGTACTTCTCACGCAATTCTCCCCGCCTGCATATAACCGAAGAGTGCGACGAATAAGAGTGCGATCAAAAGAGTTTTCAACCTATACAACCAACTATGGCCGTCCCTATCATTGCTGGTACTTTAAAGAAGAAGATCATTGTCGACATCACCTTGGGTTTTTTCTGTGGTGGTGTCCTTGCTACTGCCTACTGGGAATTCGAACACAAGCCTATCGTCGCTAAGAGAAACGCCTTTTACGCTGCCCAAAAGAATGCTAAGGATGTCGAACAAATTGTTTGAAAGAATCGTATTAGTTGCATAAGTAATATATAACATATTTTAAATCGATTAATGTAGGGTGGCAAATGCTTTTAAGAGTTTACCTCGATTGACGATATCCGGGGTGATGATAATGATGTCCCGAGCCAATTTCTGACGAAGCCATTCGATACCAGCAAGTTCCGATCGAGTAATTCCCCCAAGAATAACCACCACCGTGATTTGATTATTACCTTCTTTACCCTTATCAATCACTGGTCCTTGCCAAAATTGATTAACCCCACATCCTTCCCATGTTGGGCGATTATTAGTATTGGTGACGGGTTTATAGGTGAAAAACTCTCTCAGATATAACGCTTCGACTAATCTTACCAATATTGGTACCGTATTCCCTGGTAAAGCAAACCCTGGCAGGAGATAATGATCACCAATGGTGTCCGCTGATGGATTGGGGTCATTATCGGGAGGATGAAGAGAAAAGAATTTATCAACCAAAGTATAATTGGAATTGGCGACATTTTCCGCTGCAGTGATTCCCAAATTCTTCAGTGATGCTAAGATGGTTTCTTGAGGCTTGATTTCTTTACCTCGAGTAAAGGTGGTGAAGAAATCATTTTCTTCTTTGGTAATGACAAGACCATGGTCATAAATGCGTTGAAGGGTAATGAAGTTCTTGGTACCGTAATTATCGATAAATTCTTGTTTAAACCATTCCCAATCACGAGGACGAATCCCATCATGAATGATCAGAACCATGGTGATGGCAGCGATGGCCCGATCCCACAGTACTGGTTTCCAAAGCAATTGTTTCACCAGATTGATAGCATCGATATATTCTAATTCAAAGATATCGGTCTCAAACTTGAGGAAATCGGTATCCATGACTTCGAGCACCGTTTCTGAGATCACCGTATGACGCTTAACGGTGTTTTGTTGTTGAGATATCAGCCCCAACAGCAGCACGATTGTTTTCATTTGTTGAATGTCATCAGAATCAACTCTTATTTGTTGTTGTTGTGCTTGGACCAGCCGAGCCATTTTATTAAGCGTTCCTCCCACCATGGAAAAGTTAAAGTGTTCGAGAGCTTGGAAAAGGTTATCTTCTTCAAATGATGGTTTGCCTACTTCTTGTGGAAGTTCATTAGGAGATCCCATCACTTTATCGTATTCCAAACCGAATAAATCATCGATTAACCCTCCATACGTCACCTGGTCCATCATCACTGGATTCCAATCGATACTACGATCTAATACAATTAGATCACTATTAGCAAGCTTATGATGATGGTAAAATTCAAGTTCGGTGGCATTTAATGATTGGGAAAGCATTTGTGGTAGCTTTATTTGTTCAAACAATTGTAATAGGGCTTTAGCGTGGGTTCCCTTTGCATACCAGTTTCCAAACTTAAGTTTGGGGATATCACCATCTCCCTTGGTAATATCAATTAATGCTTGAGCTAATTGGTCCATTTGACGGATAGGATTATCGATATAATCCATCATATCACCATCGATCAATCGAAGGGATGATGTCCCCACTGGGAACACTTTCCAAGGGTAAACTTTACATTTAGCAGTACATGAATAAACTGGTTGGTTTGGTAAATCGATCACTTGATTGATACGACCGTTGACGATGGCATTTACCCTCGAAAGTGTCGTCATTGATAAATTGGCCACGATGACATGTAATCGATGAGTTACAAGCGGTTGGAGTAGATTAGCAACATTAGGGTGATCACGGGTGATGACAATGATACTAGAATAGTCATCAAGTCCTGGTTGAGATGAAAGGGTATCATCTAACCAAAGGACATGGTCAAACTTTCCATGGGTTTTAAGGGTTGAGAACGGTGTCAATTGGTTTAGAAACAGCAGGATGGAGTTATCTAGCACGAGGAGGTTGTTTTTGGAATGGATCCTATCCAACTGAGTTGTTAGGTTCGAAAGGGTATGGTCAGACATGAGGTGCGGTCGAGATCGGTTGGTAGATGTAATAGAGAGTTAACATCACGATAAAGAGAAAAAAATAAAATAAAATAAAATAAAATAAGAATAAATTACAAAAGAATTAAAAGGGTGAAAAAAAAAAAAAAAAAAAAAAAAACAATAGATATTAATAAGTGATCTAATAAAAAACCATTGAGGGAAATATCAATGGTAGTCAAGTAAAAATCAATGCCGCAACCTGGGGGCACAACAACCTTAGACGGACAACACATAACCACCATGCCAATATAATACCATCTATCCCATTAAGTCAATATCAATTTAAATGGCTTCGCCCCCACGTTGTTGATATTTACCATCCCTCCCTTACCAACTTTCGCAGTGACACGTCTCTCCACCGTCATGGCCAAACAAAAGACCAAGGAGAAACCTCTGGAGAAAGAAGAGGCGGAAAAGACAACAAACTCGTTTCTTGATCATTCACCAGCATATGATCTTCTTCATTACTTCAAACGGGCTCCTGATCAATGGACGGCGAGGTATGTGGTAGTAATGACGGCATTAGCCGTCAGAGTTGCCGTTGGTATTGGTTCATGGTCGGGTAAAGGAGTGGCACCGATGTATGGTGATTTTGAAGCTCAACGTCATTGGTTAGAAATAACTACCAGCTTACCCATTGATAAATGGTACTTTTATGACCTTCAATTTTGGGGGTTGGATTACCCACCATTAACCGCGTTTCATTCATGGTTATTAGGTAAATTGGGACAATTTATCGAGCCATCATGGTTTGCTCTTGATACTAGTCGTGGGGTTGAAACGGTTGGTGTGCAAGCGTTCATGAGATATCTGAGTTTGATTAGTGAATTGGTGCTTTATATCCCTTCGGTACTTGCGGTGGTGAATTTGATTGCCAAAACATTTGGTCTTAGTCGAATGGATCAAATTGTCGTGGTTTTGGTCACCATTGGCCAACCTCATTTGATCTTGATTGATCATGGCCATTTCCAATATAATTCGGTGATGCTTGGGTTATTCATGTACCTGGTACTCGAATTGATTCAAGGACAATTGGAATTGGCGCTGATTTGGTTTGTGTGTTGCATCAACTTTAAGCAAATGGGGTTATATTACTCGACATTTATCTTTGTCTACATTTTATCACAAATCCGTCAATTCAAGACGTTGGTGCTGGTTGGTATCACCGTGATTGCTACACAATTGGTGATTTTGATACCATTTATTTTCGGGGATCATCCCTTACAAAGTTTACAACAAATTGTCATTCGAGTGTTCCCATTTAATCGAGGGTTATTCGAAGATAAGGTTGGTAATTTCTGGTGTGTTTCCAATGTGGTGGTGAAATATCGTAACCTCCTCGAAGCAAGTCAATTATCCAAGTTGGCATTATTGGCCACCGTTGCGGCCATCGTCCCCATCAATACCATTCTTTTCCTTAAGCTTCGCAAATCATCAACCAATGATGTCCGGATCAAAGCCATCATTTTAGGGTTTACTGGTAATGCCCTTGCCTTTTACTTGTTTTCTTATCAAGTTCATGAAAAATCCATTCTTATTCCTTTGGTACCGGCGACGTTATTATTGGCGATTGACCCTAGCTTAATCGATATCATCCAATGGATCAATAATGTCGGGTGTTTCTCGATGTTCCCCCTCTTGAAAAAGGATGGGTTGGTGGTGCAATACTTTGTCACCCTGTTTCTTATCAATTGGCTTGTTGGTGCCAAATTATCTGTGGTTAATAGTCGAGGCATCTTATGGGATATTATCATCAAGGGCAGTTATTTGGCGATGATTGCCTACCACATTATCGATGCGGTGGTGGCACCACCGCCACAATGGCCCGACTTGTGGGTGATTATGAATTGTACCATCTCGTTTGGATCATTCATCATCTTTTATTTGTGGGTCACCTACCAAAGTTCAAAAATCTAAAATCATCCAAGATGCAACAGTCTATTCATGCCAAAATATATATAAAACGAAACTGGCAATGGCGGGCGGGGGAAGGAACACACCAGGGTCCCGATCATGGTGGTGCTCGCCATTGACAAATAAACAAATACAAAAATGCTACCCTCATCATCATTGACCATAATTCACCGGCCGTTTAAATAATAGAATGTGAGGCTCAGGAGCATGGGTTTCATAATGAGCCCACCCAAGTGATTGAGTAATCCCCAACCCTCGCCATTCTTCTTCCTGTAATAACCGTAACGTCCCCGTCTCACTATTGAAATAATCAGCAGGGATGGCTTTTAGCATGTTCTTTGGTAACATCACATGGCGGAATTCAAACGTATTCAGATCATCACTATACCGAGGACTATAATGGATGAGTTCTTGGTACTCCAAAATTCGCCGACGCTCTTCTTCATTGAGTAATCTTGGTTTGCTCATCGTGGATGGGGGTGGTCGAGGTCGGTTACCAACTGGTGATATTGTTTAGGGGCCTTTTGGTCTAAAAGGACACCGTTGGGTCGTTAAGTGAAGGAAGTTCGCGGATATTAATTTTCAGCATTTGGCGCGTAGCATGGACCAGCACCTCATGCAGGAGGTGGAGGGAGGAGAAAAAAAAAAAAAAAAAATTTCCTAATAAAATAAATGTTAATTTAAAAAAAGGTTGGGTAACAAAATGGAAATGTATATCGGGGGTTATGGTGAGGTGATTGGTGAGCAAAGGCCATGGTTATGGTACGGTGGTAGACATTCACCAATGACGACGACGATGGAAGATGTCATCCCGGTAGTGTCTAATCTAAGCCAACCCCACACTGCCAAGGTGGTGGCAATCACCAGCACCGATTATGTAACCTTAACCCCAACCTCAATAACCACAAATGCCCTCGTGTGCATTATCTTCAAATTGCATGAGTATGATTTATGGCGGTCAATCAATCGCCTCCACCATCGGGTTAAACCGGCACTTGCGGTATCAGCCAATCACTTCGATCGTCGCTGGTCAATCGAACCATTAGCGTTTATTGTTGCTCAACCCGATGCATCTCTTAATTCCCTTAAATGGTTACTCCCCTCTACTAATACCATATTCACTCAACCAGATGTTCAAATTAGGCGATTTGCAGCGGCAAATTGGTTACTCGACCCCCTCGAGCCAGCAACCCAAAATATCGACATTGACGTTTATCATCAATTTAGTCATGATAAATGCAAATATCATCATTATCGTCGGGCGGTTCACCTTGCATTGACCGATATCGCCGTTGCTGGTACCATTATAGTTGTTGGTGCTGGTACTGGTCTCATTGTCGATGAAATCGTTAGTTTGATCCCAGCAAATCATCACCTCCTTGTCGTGGAAAAGAATCCTAAATGTTTCCCCATTCTCATCGATAAACATCGTCAATGGCCCAATTGTCAATTATTCCTTGATAATGTCGATCAATTTAATCATAGAGGGGATATTATCGTTCTGGAGATGCTTGGATCATTTGGAGATAATGAGTTATTCCCAGAAATCTCCCAATATATGCCCAAGGGGACCATTTCCATCCCTCAGTCATATTCTCTGTGGATGTATCCGATATTCACCTCGATCCATCTCCCGGAAAAACGATCATATGTGGCTAAATTAACCAAGTATTATCCCGTGGCCTCTAGTCAAATGATTTGGCAATTTCCTGGGGAGATTAATCGTCAAGTTACTGTGGAATGGACGGCTACCATTGATGGGAAAATCAATGCATTTATGGCGACGTTTAAAGCTCAACTTTATCGAGATGTTATCATTCATAATTGTCCCGCAACCAATGATGACAATTATTGTCGTCTGTGGTTCCCCATGGTATTTCCTGTGGATGAGGTGGAAGTAGTTTGTGGTCAACGACTCGAGTTGGTGATGCGAAGGGTATCAAACCAATGGATGTGGTATGAATGGGAGTTCAACGGTAAGGTATATAATCAAGGTGGTGTTGATCAAAGATGGCATGTACATAGTAATTAGAACCGTTTTGGTGACCTATCCCTTGTAGAATGGTTATCAGGGGGTCCTCTATGAGAGTCTCTATCTTGGTATCCTCTATCTTGGTATCCTCTATCATGGTAGCCTCTATCACGAGAGCCTCTATCACGAGATCCCCTATCACGAGATCCTCTATCACCACTTCTTTGATCCTTGGTAATTCTACCTTGAGGTACTTTAACCTTCCTTTGTTTAGCTGCCGCTGCCACCATCGCCATCGGGTCATCATCAACACTCACTGACCCCTTCACTGCATTCAATACCTTACCGAATCGTTCACCACTACGCTTATTAGCACCAGTAATCACCCCTTTACCCGCTAATAACTTCTCTGCTTGGGTTCTTCCTTCAGTAAATTCCCCAGTCACTTCTGTCAACCCCAGAGTCAGCTTATTCAGTGACGATGGCTTACCAGCATACATCCAATCCAATTTGCCATGTTTAAGCTTTTCTTCAGGGGTTAATTTCAGTTGAAAGTTGTCCCCATGGCGAATACGAAGCAAGTTCGAGTACTGCTGTTCTTGTTCGAATTCGGCATTGCGTTGCTTGATTTGCTTATACTCATCGAGTTTCTGTTGTTCCTTTTGCCATACCTTTTGTTGGTTCTTTACAAGGGCAGGATTCCATGATTTTTTCAAGTTTAAATCCCCTGCCATTGTTGTGGTGATCGATGGTGGCTGAGACGAGTGATGACCTTATCGAGGTGAGATGGACCTTTTGGCACACGAGCGCTGGCACCGTGGCACCCAAGCACCGATTTCCAATTACAATGATTAATATTGAATTTAACATAAGATTAAATCTAAATAGAGTCTAACCTGGGACTCCATGGTCTCTCTCGTGAGGGTATCATATATACCAGTTAAACTAGAACCCGTGGATCTTGATGTTCTTCTTGGGTAATTGTAATTGAGTGGTCAAGAATTCGGATACCTTGACTCTTTGATCACCTTGTAATTGGATGACTTCCCCTAATTCTTCATCCTTAACGATATTACCATTACAGGCAAAATCCTTCTTTAACACCTTCAAGATCTTCTTCAAGTCATATTCATTAGGAACCCCTTGGACGGTAGTCAAGGTCTTTCTCCCGTTTCTTTGTTGAATACGGATATGGATGTAGTTGGTGGGTTGAGCTTCTGAATCACCAGTATCGGCAAAAGGGTCTATGGAATTAGTATCATTGATTTGAGGTGATGACTGAGGGGGATGGATCACCGCGGGTTGATGGACAGCAACGACGGCATATAAGCTAAATCTGATGGGTGGAGGACTTACCAAAGGAGTTAAGGTTTTGGATAGTTGACATACAATAACTTGGAACGGTGTGTGGGTTTAAACTAGTGTTACAATGGTTACCTATTATCAAAAAATTAATGAAGTTTTTTTGCGCGGTTCCTGCAGACAATTAGAAACGCCCGTATGGTAGCGCGAGGAAGGCTCCCCTCGCCCCCACTTCACTCCATTTCATTCCAACCCTCATTCTCACCTATGACGTAGGTTTGAGTATGAGATGTTGTGCTAGCCCCTCCCACGATTACACACAATTACAATCCCAGTTAACAACGGTAACTACCTAACTAAATTAATGATGATATCATAGGCTATTCTCTTAGGTGGTAATCAACATTAGATAATCGCTTATTCCATTGGGTACATGACTAATGCCGCCGTCCCCGGTGTTTCAACCCCTTAAACTCGAACAAAAGTGGATATATAACCCCCGACATCTCGAGCCAATTACCCCTAAACATTTTTACATCGCTACAGCATCATTTAACCCCAGATCCCCAACGATTATACCCCACCATGCATCCCCAAAAATTAGCATGTGATTTTCCCCCTATAATGTTAGTTTGTGCGAACAGTTTTTTTCAATCTTACCAAGTTAGGAGTATCGCTGCCGGAACGTGATATCGGACCACAATGGGTGCACAACAGAAGAAGAAGGCATCATCAGCCATTGGTGATAGTAAAAATGGTGGAACTACTTCATCCAATGCCTCCAAGAGTGGCCCTAAGCCAGTGGCAAAGGGGAAAAAGGTCACCCCCACCGCGGAAAAGTCGAAACCAGTGGTTTCCAATGAAGCGGAAAAGAAAAAACAAGCATTTATCACCCGGACAATCTGGACATTTGTCATGATCATTGGGTTTTTTGTCGTGTTGGCTTCCGGTCATTTGCCATTGATTGTATTGGTGCTGCTATTACAAATTTTGACGTTTAAGGAAATCATCGCTTTAACTCTGGAACCAGCTCGGGATAAGGAAATCCCATTGACGAAGTTTCTCAATTGGTATCTTTTATCCACCACGTTGTATTACTTGGATTTGCCCAATGTCATTGAATTCTTTCAAGAACTGGCATTGGCCAATCCCGTGTTTCAATTTTTGACGGTTAATCACCGGTTCATCCTGTACCTGGGGTATATTGGTGGGTTCCTCTTGTTTGTGTTTTCATTGAAGAAAGGTTATTACAAGTTCCAATTTGCTCAATTATGTATCACCCACATGACGTTATTATTGGTGGTGTTCCAAGGTCATTTGATCATTGAAAACATTTTGAATGGTATCATTTGGTTCTTCTTGCCTTGTGCCTTGGTAATTACTAATGATATCTTTGCCTATTTGTGTGGTATTACCTTTGGTAAGACTCAATTGATTGAATTATCCCCTAAGAAGACGGTGGAAGGGTTTGTCGGCGCCTGGATTTGTACGTTGATTTGGTCATTATTATTTGTCTTTGTTTGTTCATCGACTGATTACTTTATTTGTCCGGCGGAAAACTTGACTACCAGTGTGATTAATTACCCTCATTGTGAACATAACCCTGTATTTATCCCTCAACAATATCAAGTGGTGCTGGTGTTTTTGGAATGGTTAGGTGTCACCGAAACGGTGATGGTGAAACCCATCTACATGCACGGGATGATTTTGGCTACTTTTGCTTCATTAATCGCTCCTTTTGGTGGGTTCTTTGCCCTGGGGTTGAAACGGGCATTTGGCATCAAAGATTTCGGTGACACCATCCCTGGTCATGGAGGTATCACCGATAGAATGGATTGTCAATTCTTGATGGGGTCGTTCCTGTACTTGTATTACCAATCGTTCATCCTGGTTCAAAATATGAACTTGGCTAAGATTTTACAAACCGCCATTGTTAACTTATCGCCACTGCAAATCATTCTTCTCGTTAAGCTGTTATTAAGATATTTGACCAATATCGGCGCCATCCCCGAAGAAACAGCGATTCAAGTATATGAATTATTGGAGCTGGTATCTCTCTGATTACTTTTTAATGCTATTCAACTAGCACATGACTAATGATGTGTATAGATAATTCAACAGACACGAGTTACCATAGGTGGTGGAGTACCCATAGCCAACGGTCAGTTGCGATGACAGAGATATGCAAGTGAATGTGTTACAAAATAATATGCCATCTCCCCAGTAATCTTCCGCCCGATACTACTAACTAACCTAGAATTTATTCATCGAGTAATGGCTGGGATACTTCCCTGTCTATGCCATCCTCAAGTCATCACCAATGACTACCACCTATTATTAGGCTTAGCTTTGGCCATCGCACATCGGAATCCCGAATTGCCCCCGCTACATTTTTTGCCTTGCCAGTAATCCTTCCATTTTCGGTCAAGGTTCCCAAATAAGGTTAGAACTAACAATTTTAAGTTAGAAGAGATCTTTAGGGGACCCCCAAGAAACAACGGGGTTAATTAAAGGTAAACAACGTCAGCTACGGCTAACAGGTAATGTCACTTCATCATAATAAACACCCTTACTTCTTCCCCCCCCTTGCTAGTTAAAATCTGGCTCATTTTCCTACCCTGGCCGTTTGTCAAGCCATTTGCCTGTATATAACCCAAACCCTGCGTTGAAAACGCTTGCAATTTTTTTGGCTGCAAACGCGCGATTGAAAGGGTTCTCTTGTGGGAAGGTGTCGCCAGCCTAGATGATTACTATATATAATAAATATGACCACCGCTAAGGCAATTAATAATTAATAAAGCTATTTCGTTATGAGATTAAAGTCAGTGATTGTCCTGGTGATAGGAGGGTTGGCGTTGCCAATATTTTGGAGACGAGATTATACTGTGTATGAGACGGTGACATATCAAGCTGATGGTGGGGGAGTTGCTCAAGTTGGATCCACAGTGTATGTCACCATTCCACCTCTGTATACCGTTTATGTTAATCAATGGGGAGAGACGATTGATTATACTCCTGGAGGCAACCAACCACAAACTGGGGAACAACCCCAGCCCACTCCTCAACCAGATCCCCAACCACTGACTCAACCTCAACCCCAGCCAGATGCTCAACCACTGACTCAACCTCAACCCCAGCCACATCCTGAACCGCTGACGGCTCCTCCACCTCAACCACAAACTCAAGCTCCAACCCTGACTCAAGGTCAGGACCAACCACCGGCGCTGACGAGTGATTCGTGGGTACCTATGGTTACGTTGTATGTGACTTATGATCCCAATGCTCCTGCTAGTACGGCTGATAATGCTCCTGCTAATACGCCAGATAATACTCCTGATAATACTCCTGATAATACGCCTGCTAATACGCCTGCTAATACACCAGACAACACACCTACTACACCAGATAATACACCTGCTGATACCGCCAACCAACCAACCACTGAACCCACATCTCAATCTCCACTGAACCCTCCATCGTCATCGACTGATGGATCGGGTGGGTTGCGCCCCCCCACGTATATCGTCTATTCTCCTTATAATAACGATGGTTCGTGTAAAGATGGGTCTACCGTCCAAAATGACCTCCAAATTGTCAAAAACAAGGGCATCAATTACGTCAGAATTTATGGCTCTGATTGTGGTGCCTTTGAAAATATTTTACCCGCTTGTAAACAACTTGGTCTCAAGGTTAATCAAGGGTTTTGGTTCGCTTCTGGTCAAGGTGCCGATTCCATCGATGATGGTGTCAATCAATTAAGTCAATGGGGTCAATCTAATGGATGGGACGTCATTGATTTTATTACCGTTGGTAATGAGGCCATCAATGATGGTAAATTACTGCCACTGGATTTGAATAATAAGATATCCCTGGTGAAAAGTCAATTACAATCGGCAGGTTATTCGGGTCAAGTGATCACTTCGGAACCGCCGATTTCATTTATCAATCATCCTGAACTTTGTCAAGTGTCCGATTTCATCGGCGTGAATATCCACTCTTATTTTAATCAAGATGTCGGACCTGATGGTGCTGGAGATTATCTTAAACAACAGATGGATCAAGTGGCTCAAGTATGTTCTAAAAGAGTGTCAATCACCGAAACAGGGTATCCTCATCAAGGTGACACTAATGGTGCTAACGTCCCCAGTAAACATAATCAACAAATCGTTTTCCAACTGATTTGGGATAAAGTGGGTAATGACGTCACCGTGTTAGCGATGTGGGATGACTATTGGAAACAACCAGGTCCCTATGGTATCGAACAGTATTTTGGTGCCCTTGACCTCTTTTCTTAAAAATGGATGTCGATGACGTAATCATCGGATTCATTTTGACCTATAGCATAGATTGTATTTTTAAGTTTAATTTTAATCATCAAAAGTTTTTTTTATTTTAATCATTAGCAACTGGGATAATTTTCGGTTATAAGGACTTTTGGCGTGAGCGGCCTCCTTTCACCCGAATATGTACCCCGGAACAGTAAAGGATCACGTGAAAGCAACAACTTTGTCCCGGAAAATTCCAGTGGAGTGATCAATGAGGGAGTTGACGAGACAAAGACAATGGTATAATAATAATGGCGCCAGGTCTAGACCTTTAAAAGTTATCCCTGATAAATTGACGACAAAATTGACCTAATTTTCCTCTGATTACCTCTTGATATTTTCACCTGCTTGGTTATTGCCATGTGATCCTCGGTAACGGTTTTTACACGCGGCCATTGGCTCGTAACCATATGAATAAATATCGCCAATCACCCCCGCTTAAAAAAATTATCCCCAAATGCTGCTGCTCCAACTTGTATTTGATCATCCTACGTACACCAAGGTCCTTAAGTTTTTGGATACCACCCCTAAGCGGGAAAAGACCTATCGGTTGATTGCCTACTTGCTGAGGTTCTTGTCTTACTACTTGCAACGTCAAGGGTTCTCCGCCGCCACTGTGGCGAAATTTGTCACCCTTAAACTGGATGTTTCGTTTGTTAGAAAAGCGATGAGATTTGGTAAGCCATTGAACCACTTGAAGGATGCCGTCAGATTGTATAATAACTCCAACATTGCCTTTAGATGGCTGCAAATCTTTAGAAACTTGTTTTACGCTGGGTACTTGACTTGTGATGGGTTAGTGTTGCTTAAATTACTTAAGGTTATCGATGCTAAGCTGTTACCTAATGTCCTGAAATGGGCGGCCCGGTTCTGGTTACTCGGGGTTATTTCATCATTTATTGGTGGTATCCAAAAGGTGTTGAGTTACAGACAATTTAAGAAGCAATTGGCTGATGATGAAAAGAGTGCCGAAAAGTTGGCTGAAGTCAACCAAAACTTATACCAAGCTAAGAGAAAGCTTGTGTGGGATGCATTGGATGGTTTCATTGCCATGAACACTTTGGGCTACTTGAACTTTACTGAAGGTGATGTCGGGGCCGCCGGGGTTATCACTTCGTTATTAGGGTTACAAGACATGTGGAAGGCAACTTAATTTGGGGTAGAAATATGATTAAATATATATAAACTATTTTTGGCTAAATCCATGATAAAACCCCTTCCAGTACCATTCCATGGCCAAGTTTTTCAATTCCCGTTTATATCGATCGCCATCTTCCATGGTATCGAATAATTTGATGATATCGCTATTTTCAATCACTCCAATGATGTCGTTATCGCTGTCATCTTGGTATTTGCTCTGGGGTAGTGATGGTAGCGTTGTTTGCGATGATGATGGTTGTTGTTGTTCAATCGGTTGATTAGGTAAGCTATCTGTTTTGATTTCTGGATGTTGTGTATAGTATTGTTGACGTAGTTCTTCCCATGCTTGATTAATTACTGAACTCATGATGATTGATTGAGATTTGGCAATTAAAGTTAGTGCAGTAGCCACAGTGGTGGTTTTTGGTCACATGATCAATTAGTCACGTGATTATAACCTCTTAATTAAAACCAAAAATCTATTGACAAATTTATAGGGTAACTTTGTACCAATTGAGGAAGTGTTCCTGAATTGCCAAATTAGGATATGATACCCTATTTAAGCCCTGCACAAACGCCGCCTGGATCACACCTACGCGGGGTGTCAAAAGCACGTCAATATCGATCTAACGGTACACCGCGGTTATCTTCAACCTATTACCATATGATATTGCCATTGGGATATCCCCGGATAATTTAACGGGGTCATGCACCCTTCTCCATTGTAGATAAGCGTAGATGAAAACAATAGGGTGCCACGTGAGTGACGTCGACCCCAAAGACAATAATACCTGTATAATAGCCCAAAGATAAATGATAATGCTTGGCGTAATTATCTCTTCTGTAGGCAGTTCGTCATGATACATCACGCATTATTATCACGGAGGACCCTGCTGACATCACTAGGCTTAAAAATTTTAAGGGTCCTTCGTCCCCCTGACTCAGGTACCGGTGAAATTGACAAAAAAAAACTTTTACTTTATTAAATGCTAATATGAGATTCCTCCTTAAACTTTTTTAACCATTGGAGGAATTTGGACCCCCGCTTCTTCTTCCGCTCTAATTGAGATTGGGTGTCAAAGCACAGGGGTAACAGTTCTATATTCATCAGTTTGGCCTTGATATGGCGCATCGCCAACAGCGCGGTTGGTTTTCTTCTAGGAACGTCAATAGTAATTGTAGAACCTGCTGGCGACGAATACATCGTGGGTAATGTTCTTTGAGGGGGCGTCAGTGGCACTGAAGGCGTCGCTGGTACTGACAGCGGCTTCAGAAATTGTTCTTGCGGAGGAGACAGTTGGGGGATGATCGTGGTTGGATCATCTTGGAAGGTGTCATCGGTCAGCGACAGTGATTTTGCCAGCAGTGATGACACTACAATCAGTGGTGCCTCTTGTTGAATTCTCTTCACTGGCGCCGGTTCCCCCTTGGGTGTTGGCGGGTCACAATCGGTGATATCGGTTGCCAGATTCGAAATCACTTCTCCGGTATTATCCAGATGTACCAGTACTGGTGACGAACAATAATTCTTATTGACTCGAACAATGGGCACCGCCACCGTTCCAACCGGGAGTGGCGATTTAGACAAGCTGTGCATGGACAGTGATGCTGTGATTGGCGGGGAATTACGACGTAATTCAACAAACCGAGGGACTCTGATCGCTGCTCCGGGCAGACCCAGTTTAAGCAGGGGTAACAGGGCCAGATGACCAAGATAGCGATCCTTAGGGGCTATTAACGCCGCCACCAGCGGCGCAAGGTTAGCATGAGTCAGCAGGGAATTGGTGCGGACTAAATGGATCAGATCCAGCAGCAGGTTACGCAATGCGTTCAGAATTCGATTCAGTTGGTCATAAAACCCTTGATAACGCAGGGCTAACGCCCCCAGTCGGCGACGGTGATGAAGCAGCGGGGGAGGAGTGGTTTGACCCTTGACTGAATCACGACTCAGGTTAGCCGACCACACTGGAGGAGCATGAGCACTCAGTTTGACCAAACTAGTCGCCAGCGACAGCGCCAGTCCGCAAACATACACCTCAGTCAGTGGAGGTGGTAAATAATATTCATCCAGGCCAGCATCATCGATACATACGGCATGAGAGTCGTCATCATCTTCTTCTTCGACAATTGCGTCTTCTCGAGGAGCCAATGGTGATTGAGGCAATAACAGCGTCGATGCCGAGGTTCTAATAAATGGCAGTGCCAAAAAATCATCGGCCATCGATGACAGCGACAGGGTAGGCGCTTCCAGGGCACGTAAGATCTCATCCAAATCGATGACGCCTTGTTTTGGGGTTGTATTAGTTGATGAAGGTCCATCGAAATTGGCAAACACCCGAGGGCGATACGCCAGCGATGACAGTCTCAGGCGTCGATGGCCACTTCCCAACCGAATTGGCAGGTGTAATACCAGCGCCAGCGCTGGTGGCGCCATTGGGAACGCGAACGAGTCTGGTTTATTGGCAAAGTCCTCGGTATTATTAAAATGGAAATGTTTATCGAGGTCATCCATGGGGGGCGGTGGCGGGGCCATGAAATTGAACCCCGAGGCATCAAAGTCTCCCGAGATTGCTGCCAGTCGACGATGACGATGCCGACGAGTGGCTGTTGATTGATCCATTAAGATGATATGATGATGCAAATGAGGCGATGCAAAAAGGGGCGAGGCGATGATTAAAAGGATATCAACCCTTGGAATCCACCAATAAACGAACGGACGCTAATGAAGGGGACTAGCAAAAAGGAGGCGAGGGCACGATGGAGGGGACCTTTTCCCTAGGATGAATAGCAAATAGGTTCGAAGCCAATACCAACACCAATGGCAGGAGAAATTATTGGGGTGGAAATGGTTGGATGGGGTGGCCAAGGATGATGAGGAAAGGGGATGAAATGACCACGGGATAACGGGGTTAGGGTGGTGAAAGGGGGGGGATTAATAAATGCGGTGGTCGAAGGCAGGGATGTCGAAAGGAAAACCAGCGCTCGCACAGGAAAACTCGGTGTACAAATAGCCCGCCTCCAAATTTAGAGTAGACGTAGGTGGGGCAAAAATAATCGCTTCTTAGTTCGCTTGCAGATGGGCGTGTGACAGCCCAGAATTCGCATTCTGACTACCACTGGCGTCACCAGTAGCAGGGATGGAACCTTGATGTTAGATTATGATAAATCATTGAATGCCATTGGTTGTTAGTGGTGATGGAGGTTATACTAGAGCTGGCTGGGTAGGGGAATTGGTTAATTACGAGATAGAGTTGAAACTTCCCCCTTAGATATTTCTTGGGCAAGTAGTCGCCCGAATTTTGCTCAATTGTTTTCCCTTTTTAGGCAGTGGCCGTCATCCGACCCGGGAGGGAAAGGTATATTTCGATGAGGGCATTGTTTTAGAATGTCGGATTGCCACCGCGTCGATACGCGTCTCACCCCGGGGTGAAGCAATGATAGTTTTTTTTTTTTTGTAAGACGCGCATGGATTTTTTAACAGGAGAGGGGCAATAGAGATTTTGGGTTTGAATACCGCATCAGGTGAAATGATTAGCTTTAGTGACGGGTATTTCTTGAGGTTAATCATATTACAGTTTACCCTAGTGGTGATGGAATAAATTTTTTTTTTTAATTTTTATTGTCATTGTCATTTCTAATTTAAATTGTTAATATTAAATTTTTTTTTTTTTTTGTTTTGTTTTTTTTTTGTCCTTTGTAAAGGCCCCTTGTTATTTTTCTTTTTTGTAATGGACATTACTTGTTTCACGTTTATGCGTTCCCATTACAACCAATGACTCCTTAACTATCTCAATAAATAGTGTGCGTCGCCTGTCTGAAGCCATCGACGTTGGGCGGTTACTTGGTCAACCCCTGCTTGTGTTTATCTTACATGAATATTCACCTAATTAGTTTTCCCATTTCACACGATGACAACGTGGATAAATAAAATAAAATAAATATATATATAAAAAAAAAGAAAAAGTTAATTAGATCACTAGCCTGGCTAAACCACGAGCAAAGAAAAATAATAAAAAGAATCGCGGAACGGTTTTGTGAAATGACATGATTTTCTCGTCAGCCTTAATTAATCTTTTTGGCCCACATTCTCTACCCCCTCATTCCTCATCTTCTCTTTCCCACCGTCGCTAATAGTTACACTCTAGTTTATTTAATAAGGTTTATGGACATATCGGAGACGCGCTAAACCCTTCAGGGTCCATCATGTGATCAAGGTACATTTGTCATCCATAACAGGATGGTTCGGTTGCTGTAAAGCGGGTATAGTCATTCATGGTTCCCCTCATTATTATATTTTTTTTTCTTTTTTGTTGTCATTAGTTTTTTTTCATTAACGTTTAGAAATCTAACTTTTAATGATTATTTTTTGTTCGTTTTTGCCTAAATTTAAGAATTTTTTATATTTTTTTTTTTTCTTTTGCCCTCATTCGATACCGAAATTTTTTTTGGTGATCTACCGTTGCCATCCCAGCCAATGTTCGATCCCTGGGGTTAATTGCTTCGATTAATCATTATATCCATTCGATACTATATAAGGTTAACATGTCAACATTTGATCCGATCGCCCTTACATACATGAAAGCAATCTCATCATTTCATCATCACCATCGATGCATATAACTTAAAATGCAAGTAATCATTTTTTTTATTTGTTACATGTCTATGATTTCATAACGCCATTAATGCAGGATGCCTGAGCTATCATTTAGGTCGATGGCTGGGGCACGGGAACAATGTCAGCTGGAGGCACCGTTTTCTTCAGTTTGATCACCGTGTTCAGTTGAGTCTTTTCCTTGGTGATGGCTTCGCCCTTGACGATCTTTTCCATCTCGTCTCTGGTTAAAGTTTCATATTCCAACAACCCTTCTGCCAATCTTTTCAATTCTAATTTCTTATCATGCAACATATCGCGAGTTCGCGTTTCCAGGTTAATCAAAAACTCTCTCACTTCTTCGTCGGCCAAATCTCTTAATTTAGGTGACCACAGTTCCCAGTTATCACTGAGTTTAATCGGTCCAATCTTATCTGACATCCCATACAGGGTGACCATGGCTCGGGCAACCCCAGTGGCATTGGAAAGATCCAGAGAACACCCCGATGTGACATTCTCTTTACCATTGATCATCTCTTCGGCAATCTTCCCCCCCATACAAACATCTAGCCGAGCAAAACATTCCTTCTTCAGCATATCATGTTTATCCATTTCGGGGAGTTGAAAGGTGATCCCCAACGCCCGCCCTCGAGGCAAAATCGTCGCCTTATACAAGGGAGTGGCCCCTTTAGAAAACATCGCCATGATGGCATGTCCAGCTTCGTGATAAGCAGTATTGACTCTCAGTTCTTCAGTAATCACCATCTTCTTCTTGGCAGCCCCCATCAAAATCTTATCCTTGGCCCATTCAAAATGATCCATATTAACTGAAGGTGCACTCAATTGAGAAGCATGCACGGCGGCTTGGTTGACCAAATTCATAAGCTCGGCCCCAGAAAGACCAGGTGTACCTCTAGCAATCACCAGAGCATCAACGTCATCGGCAGTTTCAACATTCTTCATATGATGCTTCAAAATGTCAATCCGACCCCGCACATCGGGTAAATCAACAATGACTTCTTTATCAAACCGACCAGGTCTGGTAAGGGCCTTATCAAGCGATTCGGGGAAATTAGTAGCCCCAATAATGATGATACCTTGGGTTTGAGAAAACCCATCAAGTTCCACCAATAATTGATTCAAAGTTTGCTTGGCATAAGCTTGATCCTTAGGATTACGCTTACCCCCAATGGCATCTAATTCATCAATAAAGATAATTGCCGGCAGCTTTTCTCTAGCAGCGGCAAACAATTCTCTAATCCGCTTGGCCCCCACCCCAACGTATAATTCATCAAATTCAGACCCCGACATGAAAAAGAACGGCACCCCAGCTTCACCAGCAGTTGCCCGAGCAAGCAACGTTTTCCCGGTACCGGGAGGACCGGTTAAAAGCACCCCTTTGGGCAACTTTCCCCCCAAGCCGGTGAACTTGGAAGGATCCTTCAAGAAATCAACAATTTCTTCCAATTCAGCCCGAGCTTCATCACACCCTTGAACATCGGAAAACCGAACCGTCGATTGCAGGACATCCACCGTTTTTTCATTGACATCAGAATTCTTAAAGATAGTCCCGTTTTCAACAAAGTAATTAAATGCAGAGGTGGCTCCATAAGTGAGTAATGCCAATGGAATCAACCATTTAAGCCATTTAGATAAAATGGTACCAAACAGTTCCAGCACCACCACATGAACGGGTTCATACTTGGAGCCAAACCCAGGAGGCATCCCTTGAGACCCCAGGGATGATCCAGCACCATAGCCAATCAGAGCAGCCACTTGATCAGCTTTTTGCGTCTTGCCCATTTTCCGAAGGGCATCAACATATAACAGGGTACATTCAGGTGATGACGCCACCCCTGGACTTTCAAACCGTTGCACAACGATTTGAGGATAATTATTATTCAATAATTGTCGATAAAATTCCGCTTGATAGTTAGGATTTTGAGGATCTTTATTTGCAGTTTGTTCCAACAGTTGAAGCATCTTCACCAGCGCCAGCGATGCCATTTTTATCCCCAGCGATGACAAATGCCTCAACGGGAAGCGGGTGATGGTGAGGGGCAACGCCGGTAATCGGCCCACCCCTAAAGGTTTCACCCCCCTTGTTAAACGTATCCCCCTTGTTAACATTGGTTATTGATTAAATTTCGAAAAAAGGCGCGATTGGTACTTTATAAGTGTTGGGTGGCGAAAAGTGCGTCGAACGTTCCCCGGCCTTCGAGAGACGACGATGACGGCTACAAGGGGTAAACCGGATATTAGACGATGAAACTGATAGTGGGGGGTATCATGGGATGACCTAGGATAAACAAGGGTGACGAGATAACTGATGGTTAACGTCTAACACCCAGAATAGACAGCGAATTCATCGTTATCCCTATCTGGTAATGAAAATCACTCATGACGTCGTAGGTCTAGACTAAACGATAATGATAAAATGTCAGTATAATATTTAACTTTTTATTTTGCCAATGCTTCGACTTCATTCTTTTAAATGACCATCTACGACGGCTTAATCACGTGATAAAAACGAACCTTCCAATAGCCCAAAACTTATCCACGTGACCAAACACACGTGACCAAACACACATGACTCGCACTTACGTTTCAACCATTCAACATTTTTATACCATCATCCATCATTGGTTTACATCACACCTAGAATTCCTTGTAATTTGAATTAATCATTGATTTTTGATAATCCCAATGGATCTGAACATATCTGTACCAGAGTCTACTCCTCCTCTGTATCAGAGTCAACTCCCTGCCGCCGTTGAGCCCACAGTTGACACCCCAATTAATGATACTTCCGTAGACATAGAAGCAAAGGAAGGTAATGAGGAGAAGAATAACCTAGAGGTGTCCCAACCTCCATCGGGGGAAACTGTACCCAATGTCGATATCGCTGCTGATTCGTCGACTCAACTTGATGATGGTAATGATAACAACGATGATGATGATGACCACCAGTCACTACCCCCACCTCCTTCATCATCGACTCCCCCGATAGAATTTGCCGATCAAGATTCCGATGATGAGAATTATGAACCTTCATTCGAACCCGATGTCAAGGATTCGTCCCCGCCACCATTATCGGGTCCATCGCTACCACCTCGGCCGCCAATGCCGGAACAACCCCAAGCTAACAAACAACAAACACCTCTATTATCAGAATGCGAAGGAAAGCAAACGACATGGCAGGAATTTTATGATATCATAAATCATCACCCCCTCAGACCCATCTATGACGAAATCATCGCCTTGCCCCAACTAAATACCCCGGAATTCTTAGACTTACCCCCTCATCAAGTGGTGGCAGTGATCATTGATCAATACCGCAGTCGAGTACAAGACTTTGACCGATGGAATTTTAATCAACTTTATTCCTATAACAAGCCATTTAGAGTGGTCAAAGAAAGGATACCGTTGATTCCAGTACTGGGGGTGTGTCGACGTCCTAATATTACTCTGGAAATGTCGGACGATGAAAAGAAACGATACGATGAATTCCTTCACCAGGAAAATACCCCAGAATCAAAGGGCCCTTTCCCTAATCATCTGAGGTTATTCCTCGGTAATATCCCAAGTAATACCATTACTAAGGAAGACTTATTTCGCATCTACTCCCCATATGGAACTTTGAAACAAATCCTGATCAAGGCAGGCTTTGGGTTCATCCAATTCAAATCAGCTGAAGACTGCTCCGCTAGTATCGAAGGGGAACAAAATATCCCTCTTCACAATAAGCTCTTACGGTTAGATGCATCAAAAGATAACCAAAAACGGTCGGGAGACCGCTTCACTGGTAAACCAGCTAGAGAACGGGATGTTGATGATAATGGCCCCGATGCTAAACGGTCAAAACCTGAAAATCAACCTCATGTGATGCTATTTGTTCTGGATCAATCGCTGGAGGCTTTTACTAACCAGTTGAAGGAATTATTCGAACAACAAGGAGTTATCGTCGATACCAAAGATGTCACCAATGGAGATATCCAGGAGTTAATCGCCGATGTCGCCTATCTGGGGGCGATTGGGTGTGGCAAAGTTGAAGACCTGGCGGTGGATATTCAAATCTTTGAAGAAACTGAAGATGGTAGTATTCGCTTCGATGAATATTCCGCTATGGATGCTGATCAGGCGACGGACTTAATCAAGGATGCAGTATCAAAGAGACAACCCCCAACACCGGAACCTCAACAGGCAACAAAAGATAATGCCACTACTTCAGGTCCAACATCACAAGTATCTTCTATTAATGAACCTCAAGGTCCCCGTGGTTACGGCAATGATTTCAGAGAAGATGGTTACGATTATGGCCCTCAACAATATGGGACGCCTATGACCGGTGGTAAGTCAGCGACTCCTTCCGGTGGGTATTACCAAGGTGGTGGTAATAAGTATCAAGGCGACTCCCAAGGGAATGATTCATATGGATCTCAAGGGTCTCAATATGGATCTCAAGGACAAGGGTCTCAATATGGATCTCAAGGACAAGGGTCTCAATATGGATCCCAAGGGAATGATTATGGACGTCAAAACACCCCAAGAAACCACTATGGACAATCTCAGGATTTTGGTCCTCCCCAAGGAAACTATGGTCAGGGAAATTATGGCCAAGGGAATTATGGTAGAAACAACTACAATCAACCCCAACAACAATATGGTCAAAGGTATGGGCCACAAGGGTATGGTGGTCCTCCCAATGCTGGATTTATTCCTCCTCAAGGTGGCCCACAAGGGTATGGACCTCCTCAAGGCGGACCTCAAGGGTATGGGCCTCCCCAAGGTAGCCAAATGGGATACGGACCTCCCCAAGGGGGTCCTCAAGGGTATGGACCTCCTCCAGGTGGCCAACCGGGATATGGACCTCCTCAAGGGGGTCCTCAAGGGTATGGACCTTCTCAAGGAGGACCTCAAGGGTATGGACCTTCTCAAGGAGGACCTCAAGGATATGGACCTCCTCAAGGAGGCCCACATCAAGGGGGATACCGAGGACCTCCCCAATACGGAAACTCTGGTTACCAACAACAGAATTATGGTAATGCCCCATCTCGAAACCGCAATGGACCTCAACCATACAATGTTGGCCTTGGAGGCCATTTACCCCCCAAAAACCGCAAGAGGGACCGTATGGGAAATGGCAGAGGTAATTATGACGCCTACCAAAATTATCAGAAACCAACCAACCAAAAACAATCGATTCAGGGCCTGCTGAAATATGATCGGTACTCCAACCAATACCAACAACGACAATCCCAGGAAGGACCAAATAATGATTCCTTGGGGCCCCAATCACAAGAGATTTTACAAAGTCTACAAAACTTAGATCCGCTGGTGGTACAAAATGTGATTAAAGCATTACAAAATCAACAAGGCACCAATGAAGCCTCGGAAGGGTCTCAACCAGACCAAAGTCAATCACAATCATCGGATCTGGTTATCGACTCTATTGCTAAGCTAGTCCACAAGTAAACAGTAGTAAAGGTAGTCAGTGCATCATCGTGTAGTAATTACAGTAGCATCATGGCCAAATCCATTTCGATCGGCTCGAAGTCGGGCCTCCATTTTTAACCACACATTATTATTAGGATGTCGAGGTAATCGGAGTCCAGTTTCAATGGTAGAGCACATCTCATCCCAATCGGACAATTCAATCGGGGTGCTGCCATTACCAACCACGATCAATTGAGTGGTATCTGTTTCCATTTCAACGTGGACATCATCAATGGTATAATATCGATAAAGTTGGGAGATATATTCTGTTGCTGGCCATGGTGATGGTACCCTCAACAGGAGGTTATCGATTGGGGATGGATGATAGGTGGGTAACGTTTCCATCCCTGTGACTTCGGTATCTCCAGCAAATAGATGGTATAAGATTGCCTGAGTAGAGAAGAATGGAAGGTCATTAGAATGGATGGTTGCCATGGTATAGTAAAGGATGACCTTTGGTTGAGACTGATCGACAGTAAGCTGTAATGTATCCAGAAGATTCAATTCCAAGGCATAATCAACCGAGGCATTATAATTAGGACATTTATCATTGAGACAATCGATGATTTCAACGTGGTATTGTTTGGGTAATACTTCATGTTCTTGATGGTCGACTTCGAGTTGAATTACTCGAGATAAATCGGGGAAATTGAACCCTTTATCACCAAATAGGACATATACGGGGATCACTTCATCTGGTGGTTGAGGTCGATTGATATAAAATGGAATGATGCCGGCGATTCCTAGTATAATCCATGCTATGAGTTTAAACATGCTCCGCGGCGCTACCAAGCAGCAGCAAACAAATATATATATATATTATATCTAAAGGTTCACTCACGTGACCTCCACACTAACTCATACACTTACATTTTAAAGACAGTAAAATATTACGTCTTTTCACCAATGATTCCAACGTCAATGCATCAAGCTTATCTTCATTATTATCAAGAACCGATTGGATACGATACAATTCACTTTTGAACGTTTTCCCACTCAATTTAGCATTGGCTAAACTGCGATAATATTTACTAGCAAATGTGGTAGCATCACTAGTAGCATTTAACACTTGAAGGAGGTTACCTTCAGAGATCAAATCACTTAATTCTTGGATGACCCCGGCGCCATCGATCAATTTACCTCCAACCAGCCGTTCTAAAGTATAGGCATCATTAGTGGTATCGATCAACAGTTGTAAATCACGTTTCCCCGAGTATCTTGAAGCCCCCCAATCACCAAAGTAAACAATGCTGGGGATCTTATCGATAGAAAACATCTCCTTTAACTTTTCCACTCGTGGCAGTTCCAAATCCACTTTACCAAATTGAATGGGTTCATGCTTATATACATGAGTAAGTGAGTTCCATACTGGTTGTAATTCTTGACACAGATGACACCATGATGCTGAGAATAATACCACAGCATTACTATTGTCTTCAATAAACTCATTAAAGGTGATATCATCGATATCTATCACTTGATGAGGGTCAAGGTCATCACTAAAGTCATGACTGATTTCGGTGGCATCTTCATCAACTGGTTGAGGTTTAGGAGCATTAGGGTCAAGACGAATCCCTGATAATTGTTGAACAAAATTCGCCAATGGTTCTGCTTCTCTATGGCCATCAAATTCAATTGATTCCTTATTATTGGGACCAAAATAGACAATGGTAGGATATCCAAGTTTAACATACTTTTTCGCCCATTTTTTCCCATCACTATCCCCATTGATCTTGGCAATAATCACGTCATCTCTTTCAGCAAACATTTCCGCCACCTTATCCATTTCTGGGGCCAACTTTTTACAGTGTCGACACCAATCAGCATAAAAATCAATCAATACGTGCTCGGGGGAATTGACAACAACTTCCTTGAAGTTCTTATCATTGACTTCAATCACTTTCAGTCCCAGGTAACATACTACTGCCGTTATAAGCCAATAGATAAAGAGCATAGTGAGGGTGATCCGATAGTTAACACGCACCGCTCCACGCACACACTTAGTTAACACGCAGATGATGATAACGATACAGGAATTGACACAATGGGACCAAAAGAGAGGATATAACTATATTACATTGGCATATTTAATAAGACCTGCTTATTAATATCAATTATTAATCAAACACGTTTGATTTTTTCACTTGCTTCTTCTTTAATACCATCTTAATGGGTCCATTAGACGTCACCGTCTCTACTGGTTTCTCCCGTTGTTGTTTCTCCTGTTGCTGTCTCCCTCTCTCTATAGTCTTTTCCATCATCTTTATATGGATTTGTTCCTCTTGAGCTTCTTTCTCGGCATCTTCTTTTGCCCTTCGTTGGCGTTCTGCTTCTTCGCCATCAATAAGACTAATAACGATTTGATCACCTTCAAAATCAACTTTAGCAATTCCCTTTCGGGCTAAATTCTTCACAAACAGAGTTAGATTAGACCATCGAGTAGCATTCATATGGATATGGTCTTTGGCACCAATATATTCTTGGTAGAACTTATTGGCCTCCACTGATTTACTTCCATGACAACGCTTAAGTAATGATACAAAATCTCGTTCAAATTGATTGCTAAATTGATCGACAACGGCGTTAGCCCCATCATTACCATTGATATCTTCGATTTTGGCACGATGAGATGGAGATTGAATATGATTCTTAAACCCATTAGCATCCCGACATTGCTTATGACATAATTGACAATAAAACTCGAGCTTTTGTCGTCCAATCAACCTGGTTGTTTTCCCCTTATATTTATGACTGTGTCCATTGGTGGTGGTGATGGCGGCCATGGCTATGGCTATGGCTATATCAGTATAGATGAGGTGCGCACCCCATTATCGATCTATTAACCTCGATGATAGGATTACGATGTGCTCGACGGTATTATTCCCTGCCACCACGGAAACTGTATTTTGGTGATGTTAGTCCCATTACTAAATGGTGGCATCATCTGGTTCCTTATCAACTTAAATACTTCCTGGGACTCGCGTCATTTGCTTGGGCATTAGCCAATGTTAATTATAACATTTGGATCACCGCCGCTCCCCCCTTGGCTATCATTGGTTATTTTGGTCATAAACAATGGCATAAATATTTACTTGCTAAGAACATTGCTGTTGTTGACCAACCAAAATTATCCAAGCTTCAATTGGCTCAATATGATGAACTGTCGGTTGATAATGTCCTCCGAGACATTGATAGTGAATTTGATTATTTTACCTATCAAATCAATGAAGTGGTGACCCTGAGATTGAAACAAGAGGTGATTAATCACCCCCAGCTGGTGCTCGGGTCATATTTTCTCAAAAATGACCAGATATCCCTTAACTTAGGCGGCATCGACCTGTTTGTGTTTGTAAACGCCCCGAAACCGGACCAGGAATATGAAACACGGGAATTCATCAAATTAACCATGCCGTTTTATGCATCAAGAACGCCTAATTTGAATAATCAACTTGGAGTGATTGAATTATACTTATTAGAGACAGAAAGAGGGGTAATTGATGTTGATTATAACATCGCCATCGATGTTCGTCCATATAAGATGATTGGTAGTGGTCATTATTGGCTAACTAATGGTGATGATGATGATATTCAACAATCAAAGGAACTCATTCGAGTGATGAAGTCAAAGGATAAAGACAACGTCTAAAAATGACATTATTCTGTTAAACATCAACGTCATCGCTTATACCAGTTGCTGGTGCTTACAGTTGCTTATACATTTTAATAATTGCTGAAGTGATGGATGCGCCATGTTCGGGGTTATCAGGGTTCTAGGTAATTGCTAAATCGGGAATGTCCAGTGGCTAGTAGCTTCCTGCAGTTGGATCGTGCTGGTAGTATCTCTCAAATGTTGCATATACATAGGGTGTCCTTTAAGTCAATTACCCTCGGGCTATACACACATAAATTTCTCAGCATTGCTAATACATGGGAGACAATGATTATCGTGTCAATGGTATCAACAATGTCAACAACCGGAAGTCCATGTAACCATCACCATATTCGTCGCCATCCCCGGGGACGAATCCCCCGGAGGTACGGCATTTTTAAATCATCTTCTCTCGTATCTTATTGTTGAGGACGATCTTGGGAGCAGGACATTGCATTGGATGCCGAGTTTCTAACCGAGAGTTTCAAGCCTTCAACGGATGAAGGAAAAAAATACTCATGCAGATAATTCCACGTTAACAGCTAACCTCTCCGTCATTTGCGAGGCTTAGATCATTAGTTAGTGAAGATTACGAGGGGACAACCATTTGATGATAACTCGATCAATCAGCATGGAATCGCCCGGGGATTTAATTAGAGACAAAGGTGGAGATATGTGGCAGGAAGACCATAGATCATTCATTAGTGCTGCTGCCGCTAAAACAGTTTCAGTGGCTTATATGCGGTTGGCGTCCCTGCATAGTAAACCAGGGGTGAAATACACTCCAATTGTGGCTAGATTTGCCATAACCTTCTTGCGGGTTCGGAAAAAAAAATGTGATGTTTTCCTTATTTTATTATTTTTTTTTTTTCTCTCTGTTAATTACATGCCGGATAAGACCACTCAAAAGTTGATTACACGTGACCCCATTCGGCATTTATGGAATCTTGTTGACATAATAGAATTATTGTAAAAGGGTCATCCATCTGATATAACCTTGTCCATACTATCATCATGCCATCATCTCTAATCATCACCTTCGTTAGGGTCATTTCGTCTGCCAATTTCTTTTTTTTTTTTTCCTCATGAACAAAAAGGACATCCTGCACACACCCAAAATAGGTGCACCAAATTGTGGGCTGATTATCCAAGTGACGAGTTAGTTAAAAACCCGCCCTACCCACCTCGTGGTTCCCGAATTTCCCCTATCAAACTAAAAAAAAAGTAATACCCACCCAAAACTATGGCGGATTTCCAGCCCCATTTCCTCGATTTTGAGTCGGATACCTTTATCGATGATATTTCCGGTGCCCTTCACCCTGACCGTATCCCCCCATCAATGTTAGAAGTTGCCCCCAGTGGCCAATCTGATGGTTCAAATGTAGCTAATGGATCAGATGCATTTTCAATGCCGAATTATGCATTTTCAGACCAAATGGGGATGATGACCCTGGATTCAGGGTATAATGATTATAACCTGAGAACGCTGGTGTCTACTGGCCTGCAAGCTTCCCCCATGAGTAACCCCGATTTACTGCTGGCAAATACTCTGCCAGGAGGGGCCCTGGTTAAGGATGGTTACTTGAGTCCCGAATACTCCCAAGATTTGGTGGCACCCCCACCAAAACTGAAAGCCCTGAAAGTGGTGAAACCGAAAAAGGATAAGAGCTCCCATAACATGATTGAAAAGAAATATCGTACCAATATTAACCTGAAGATTGTCGCTTTAAGAGATGCCGTTCCATCCTTGCGTATTGCTGCAGGGCTGAAAGACATTACCGTTGCCGATTTGGAAGGGTTGACCCCAGCCCTGAAATTGAACAAGGCTCTGGTGCTCACTAAAGCAACTGAATATATTAAACACTTGGAAAATAAAAACCTCGTGTTGAAACAACAAAATGCTGAATTACAACGGCTCATACAGGAGGCTAATTTAAGACCTCCTGCAACTGCACCAGTACCTCCTCATGGTGCAGGTGTAGCTCATGGATTTGGATTCTACCCGGATGCTCCCCTGCAATATGCTGCTCCTGTGGTTTCTCAACCCGAATATGCCCCTCCTCAAATGCAACCTCCTCATCACCAAGGGTTCCAATTTAATCCCATGGCAAATAAGATGTTGATGGCTGGTATGGCAACAATGGTGGGTCAACAAATGTTTGCTGGAGGTAATGATAATTACCAAGGCATGGCGGCTGCGCCGTTTTTGCTGATGTTTACTAAACTGCCTCAAGCAGCATTATTTTCGGTGATCAAATTATTATTAGTGGCAGCAGCAGTGTACCTGTTGGCTGCTCCTTTGCTTGCAAATAAATCGAAACCATCAAAAGATGATGTTTCCAATGATTTTGAATTCCTGGATGTTGCCCTTTTCAAGAGATGGCTGTTGGTACACATTGGCGTCAAGTTACCTTCAAAATTATCCCCTTTTACCATTAAGCAAATCCATGGGTTACTTAATGGCCAACTGCAACTTTCTGAAGGTGAAACCTATCAACAACTTTTCCGGTACTTTTTCATGTTATCAGTTGCCGAAACTTCTTTTGAAAACTGTCTCTTGCTGCTTGTAATTGGCCGGTTGCTCATTTATCGTTATCCCATGCTTAAGCTGATTCTTAATACTTCGCTTACATTAAAGGGTCAAATGATGTTACACTTGGAATATCGTGGGGATAATGCTGATTTGCATCGCTTGGCAATTTTGGTATACTCCATTGATGGCTTGGGTGTCGTTGGACTGGAGCTGATGATGTCTCGTCTTACTAACTTGTTACTTCGCCGGCCAATCAATACTGGGATTACCAAAGGGTTTAATCATATCAAGTTTATTGAAATGCACTCGGCTGCTAAAGGTGATTACTTTGCTGTTATCGCTAACTGGCGGATATTGGAAGTGATTCATGCTCTTAATGAAAAATTCTTGGAACACTTGACCAAGATTGATGAAAGCGACGAATTACTCAAGGATATTTTGGCGGATGTCGAATCTTTGGAACCTTTACTTGCTGGTCTGAAGTTGCAAGGTTACTTTGACATGTTTAAGGCGGTTGTTAATCCTGCCACCGCTCCTCAATATGCCGAAATTGTCCATGAACGGGTTCAAAAGCAATTACAAGTGTTTAAACAAGTTGTCGATGGCCCCGAATTGACTGATGATGAACTGTGGTCAGACGATGAAGAGGTGATTGAATCGATCGCCAAACCCCAACCATCATTACTGAATAATAAGCTGCTTATTACACTGCTAGGGTTGGTGCAACTGGAAGAATTTATTTCGATGGTACTGCTGTTTGTTGTTTACCATGTTAAGAATGATGAAACTGACCAAGCGCTTCACTTGATTAATTATCTTAAGATTGATAAAGTGAGCGAATTGACATTGCTTCTGTTTACAGCAATGATTCTGATGTTAGTGGAAGTGATCCCTACTTTGGATGATATTGAAGTATTGGATGATACTGTCAAGTTGACTCGTGAGTGGGTTAACCTTGGGTTGTTAGATTCGAAATTACAACTGGGATTATCGAAAGTGATTGTCGCCAAGGGTAAAGTTCTTAATGGGGTCGAGATGGACACTGATGGCGAATAGATGCTGTACTTATATGATATGATATGTGATGAATAACCCTTTCTAGTGTATAATAAAATAATTGTAATTTTGACGTTAAAACAATTTAGACAAAAAATAGAACCGTTTAAATGTAAACTAATTTATCGAAATGGAAAACAAATAAGAGCCCAATAATATTGACAACATAAATAAATAAATAAATAAATAAGAAAAAGAAAATGCAACCGTTGACAAAGGTTTGTCAAATTTGAAAATTCGCCACCAGCCGCACACCACCCGCGCACAAACTTCCACTCCATTCATCTCTCACTCCTACGTCGGACCTTGACCACACCACCACTAGCATGTCACATAATTTGGACGTCATTTCCCAGCTTGAGGAGCATCTTGAGGCCAACCCTCTTGATATGCCTAAGTGGGAAAAGCTCTTGACAACGGTCAAGTCCAAGGATAAGGAAGAGCAAGTCCGCAAACTGTATGAAAGGTACTTGGAATTATTCAAGATGGATGGTAAACAATGGTGCAACTATATTACCTATGAACTTGCTCGAGGGGAGTTTTCCCGAGTGGAAAAGTTGTTTCAACGGTGTCTTTCTCAAGTGGCACTGGTGGAAGTATTACGGTTATATGTTCTGTATATCCGTCGAGTCAATGATGTTATTACTGGGGGGGAAAAAGCCCGTCGGGTGGTAATTTCCGCCTTTGAATTTGCCGTGAAATCAGTGGGGATTGACCTTCACCTGGGGGAATTATGGCAAGAATATATCAAGTTCCTCCAACTGTGGACTCCAGCAGCGCTGTGGGAACAACAACAAAAAGTCGATAATATTCGTAAAGTATACCGGCGGGTATTGGCTATCCCTACCACCCAAATCGAACAGATTTGGATGCAATACCTGAAATGGGAAAATGAAGTGAACCAACCAACTGCACAAAAATTCATCAATGATCGACTGGCAGAATACATGGCCGCCCGACTGTGGAAAACCGAATGGCAGCATATTACTGGCGATCACGTCGAACGGCAATTGATCCCATTTAATTTACATAGTGACAAAAATGATCAAATTAAGACCCAATTAGATTTGTGGAGACGTTGGGTTGAATTTGAGCGTAAAAACACCTTGGAACTCAAAGATACCTTGCAGTTACAAGCACGGATTGAGTATTGCTTACGTCAAGCGACTCAAGCAGTGGTGTTTGCTCCTCAACCATGGTTTCATTATGCCAAATATTATTCTGCTCTGAATGATGATCAAAAATCAATTGGGATTCTTAAGGATGGGGTTAAGCTCAATCCAAAGCTGTTGTTATTGTCTTTCCAATTGGCGGAAGCCTATGAAAAGGAGGGTAGTGATTTTGAAAATGCTAAAAAGGTGTATGAAACCCTCATCATTCCTTATAACCAGGAATACATCCAAGTTCGGGATAAAGTGGCCAACCTCGAAGCTAAACTCAAACCTCAAGATAATGGTGACCCCCCGAAACAAATGACAAAGGATGAAAAGGATGAATTGAAAAGTTTACAAGTGAAACTGCAAAAATTACAACGGGATCAAACATTGATTTGGATCAAGTATATGACCGCCACCAAGCGGGCCTTGGGGATTAAAGAAGCTCGACAAGTATTTAAACAAGCGAGAAAAGAATTTGAAGATATCGGCGCCGAATTTTTCATTAAAAATGCCCTCTTGGAACATTATAATGATAATGCCAAGGTTGCCATTAAGATTTTTGAATTGGGTCAAAAGCAATTCCCCGTCAATGGTAAATTTATCATGGGGTATATGCAATATCTTATTCAAACCAATGATGTGGATAATATTCGAAAATTGATTCAACAAGCCGATCTGGCGCTTTCAAAAGATATCACCCAAATGCAAGATCAATTGAGTCCTCCTGAAGTTGCCAAAGATATCGTCGAATCGACAACAAAATTAATTAATGACCGTAAATTATGGTTGAAGCGATTATTAAGAGAATATATTCGATTTGCTCATCAATATTTGCTGATGGATGTTGCTGATTCCTTCATTACTAAATATGAACAGTTATTCCCCGATGATGACCCAATTGATTTATTTAGTGATCGATACCGTGATCTGGGAGTCAACGTCATCAAAGATGATGAATTAGATTCTGAAGATGATGATGAAGAAGAAAAGCAAGCGAAGAAGAAGAAAGAACCTAGAGGCAAGAAGAGAACAAGAGAGGTTACTAATGGGGGTCACCCGAGCTTGCCTCCTCCTCCAAGAGGATTAACTGCTAATGTGGTTGAAGAAGAAGAAGATCAAGAATCATTTGTAAGACCCAATGTGGTTAAGGTTTTAAAGCTTTTACCTAATTCGTCTTATTTTAGACAAAGCCCTTATAATGGCAAACAATTGGTTCAAATGATTGCCAATCTTCCAAATGTCAACACGAAGAAATAGCTAGCAATGATAAATATAGAATGAATGCATAATTATAAACTGCTTCAACAACGATAGTAAAGAGATTAAAAAAACAGTAGAAAGTGAAAAAAGAATGTTTAAAAAAGAATTGCGAATTTTGTGGATCGAACACAAGACCTCCAGATATCAGAGACCGAAGTTAACTTCAGTCTGGCGCTCTCCCAACTGAGCTAAATCCGCTTTTCTTGAAGCGGAATAAAGTTTTACAAACTCAGGGGAACTCTTATAATTGATTTCGACGATCATTCAAGTACCATTAGATGAAGAAAAGTCGGGTTATATTGAAGAATGTTGTAATAATTGGAAATCTATTGGAGATAATCCACGCAGAGATGTGGTAGGATCTATAGTTTAACGATTAACCCACTTAGACCCAAAAATTTAAAATATTTCCATTTTCCCAAAATTGAATAATAACATTGTGTGAATACACACATTCAACACTATAGTGGAATTGCTGTTCTCTAGTCAATAGCAATATTTTGGTTCTGACCGAATATGCAATCTTTAGAGAATTCTTAGGTTGTTATCATCAATGCCATTATCCATAAAAGAGAAAATATTTAAAGGTATTATTTCAATTAGATGTAGATATGGTCTATTTAGATCCTTTTGCCAATTTTCGTATGGTGTATGCGTCGTCTTCTTAAATGCCGTTGGACATGGTGTGTGTAGTACGAGCAAGTACATAGATTTTAAGTATTAATGGTTAAATTACGATCCCGGGCCCCAACAGAGTGTTTTAGGGTAAAACGCCATGGGAATCGATATAAAGTGGGAAACAGAGGTGGTGGAGGTAAAAATATTCAAAGCCTAATCCTAGTGGCTGAGGGGGGGCGGATTTAATTGATTAGTAACGATGAAATGAAATTAGGAGAACTTAAGGGAAACCATATCTATATGCAATCAAGCTCGAACCGATGATTAATGCAGGTTAGATTCGTTGAAGAGATGCAAGGAAATTTGATGCATGTGTTCACGTTAAACTCCGAACTTGCATCATGGCGAGTATGTCAAGCCATGTCCTGGTTGATTACCTAGTCAACTTTGATGGGTGAAAAGATAGGAGTAGTGTCACATAAAAGTGGGCTTGTGTTACCCCTTTGATATTTTTGAACCATTGATTATTAATCCTCGATGCCCCCAATGGCCATTGTTAATTTCTTGGCTATCGTTTTTTTTTACGATGATCTTACTAATTTGTACTTTAATCGGATTAACAATTACAAATCGAATATTTATTTTTTCGGCGAGATCGCCAATGAACAAATCTATCATACGATCAAATTCCAACTGTAGGTAAATGCAAGTAATTGTTTTTACATATTTCACGTACGATTTCAAAGTGTCTACCCGTTATTCGGGACCGGTGGACAATGGCGATGATTATCGATTGGTTATTAATTATTTTCAAAAAACAAACGTTATTATATTATACACAATTTTACACAATTAGGGACTTTTTTCAACGATCTTTGCCAAGGCACTTTCAGTGTCCGAGTTTCGCCGTTTGGTTACTTTTGCTGTAGCCGCTGCCATCACCGATCCTCGACGCAGACTGGCGTGCAGCCTAAAGCTAGTAACATCAATAAACCCGTTATAGTCCTTGATTTGACGGGGGCTACCCTTGACTCTAGCCACCATCTTACTTGAAGCTTTGGTTGAGCTTCTAGTGACTTTATTTCTTAATAATGACCCAATATGACCCAATAATGTCCGAATCACTTCCCGCTTAAATCGATCACCAATATCCAACATCGAAGTAAATTGGTTCTGGACTTTAAATTCGGGCATCTTAATCACAAAATCAGTAACATTAAGCAATCTCATATACCCTTTCTTAAGTTTAATCAGTACCAGCATCGTTAACGGACTAATTCTCAAATTTGCAATCGAAAAGTATTGCTTGGATCTAACCATCATTTCATCCAATTCATCCAGCATTTCCGAATCAATCATTGTCAGTGACATCCCCAGCAGCTTCTTCGAGCCATCACCATTCAATTTCAGCATGAGTAATGTTGATTCATCATCTTCTACTTGCTTTATGGCATCGGCGACTTTCTTCTTCTCTAATTCCATTTGATGAGCCTTTTGAAGTACCGGCAGGTTCATCACCAGATCCAAATCGGTTTGTAAAGCAAAGTTTAACAACTTATTCAATGTAAGTTCATCCAACATGAGTTGTAATGGTTGACATTCGACATCAAAATCTTCAACCATCTTAATCCCCCCAACCAGTCGATTTACCTTCCAAACTGTAGAAATCAAATGCTTACCATCCATTGATCCCGCCTTCATGTTTTCTAATGGTGCTAACAACATCGGACACTTTGATTTCTCCAATAAATTAAATGATTGCATCATGGCAACATCAATTCTGTTTGTGTTCAGACCATTTTCAAATACCGTCCGAGAAAACACACATTTGGCAAGGGCAAGGTCTATCAATGGAACTCTATCATTTTCAAGTAAATGCAAAATGATTTCATCGGCTTGGATTCGCCATTTTTGCACCGCTTTTGTCAGCAGACCCCCGGTAGCATAATCCCCAGTTAAAATCAGGGTCATCGTAAAGTAAATGTCTTGATCAAGCTCTTGCAGTTGCTTCTTAAGATAGATATAATCATTCAACCCTTCATTATCCAAATTACCTTGACGGAAGTAATAGTTCCGTTCGAGTAATTTCAAAAGGGAAAGATGACGATGTAACGCCACCAATTTGTTCCTCAACATGGTTAAATCTTGGAAATAGGTCAGGAATTGAAGCTTTTCCAATCTATCTTGGATTAACTTCACCCCGGGATCAGTGTACAGGAATAAATCAAACACAATCAGATATAATGTAAAGTATTGGTTCAGGGTCAGCAGAATCACCAACTTGGGAACATCAACATTCATCCGGTTATATTGAGTGGAGTCATCATGATCATGACCAGCAGCAGCCAATGCCCCCATAGCTTCATAAGTGAACAACACATTCAAATCCTCAACCAACATATATTCTTTACCAGCAAACTTTGATTTTTCAAACACTTCCACCCCTAACCAAGGAGGCCAGTTGGTAGTTGACCCATAGTTATGACTAGCTTCAATGACCCCCTTCTTCACCAATTGACTATCCTTCTTCAAGATAAAGATCAGCCCCCCCTTCATTTCAACCCCATATCTGGTTTCAAGTTCTGGGGCACTTGTAGAAGGATTATTCTTATCATGAACCAGAGCAATCCGACATTCAATCAGAGGAGCCGCAACAAATACCACCGCCTTGGGGTTGTTTTCCAGTTGTAATTGGAATTGAGGATGAATCACTTCAATGAGGAAATCTTCAGAAAGGTTCTGGTCTTCTAATACTTGAGTGAACAACTCCTTGTAATTATTCATCCGGTATTTGGCGGAATCGGGTTCTTCCACGGGATGGCCATGTTCATCAGTCACCACCGAATTAACAATTGAATGCTTGCGAGTAAATCTCTTGGTGAAACACTTTTGTGCTGGTTTGCGATGGTCACCCAGGTAAACCGTTCTGAGGTCGGTCTTATCATCATCTTTATCGATCAAGGCATCCACCGCCCGGATCAGTTCATAATCAACATATTTCTTCATCTTCAGCGCCACCGTCATATAATGAATGTATCTTAATAATACATTTCTCACCAGCTCATTCCATTTAAAGTATGTCAGCACCAAAATAAACCGATTCTCAAAATTGTCGTCGATATGAGGATGAATATGCCCTTGGCGACATCTATGATGCAATTGGTTATCCACGGAATTTTCCTTTTGCTTCATTTGATCCAATTTGTTCTTAAGCACACTCATCTGGTCGTCGGATTCGGAACCAATCTTCTCCAAATCATTGATTCTTGATTCGAGCATTTCCACTTGTTGACTGTAAACATTTTGATTCTTCAAAATACACTTGTGGATCTCATCCAGACCCAAGAGGACATCATCATCATTGGCATCTTCATCATCACCAGTATTTCTGATATAGGAAAACTTCCGGGTGAACAAAATCGGCAGCGCCGACCCCACGACGGGGGTATTACGAAGGGTGGTAGTATCGGTTTCTTCATAATCATTGATATCAAACCATCTTTGGTCATTATCGAATGTGGTGAACTTGATCTTCTTCTCCTTGCTGCCATCTTGTTGGAAAGAATCATAAGTTTGATAAACGTTTTGATGGAACACCGCCTTAATCGTCCGAAGATCGATTTCATTAAGGTGGATTTCCCCAGCATTAAACAACATCTTTTGCACCGTCATTTCTTCATCCAAAGTACCATGCTTCATTACCACCGGTCCTCTCTTTTGATGAATATCAATCACCAACTCATCAAACTTGGCTCTCAACCCAATGGTTTCAATTTCATCATAATCCATATCAACAACATCATCCCGGAAAACATGAGCCGCCCACAACAGACGTACATGGAATTCAAACATGTTCAGAATCAAATGTTGGGAAAACTTGGGAGGAGCGGTTTGTTGTAACCCAAACATCTTCAGCTTTCTAATCGGCAACATCATGTTCAGTTGGAACAAGTGCCACCAATCTTTAACCACCTTAAATGTCCCAGACAGTAAATGGATGGTATTATAAGAGGTATCCTTATCGGCATTAAGGGCAATCTTCATGGTGAGGTAATCCAGTCTGTAACCAGCATAAGAATCATGATCAGGCTCGGCAAACTTTGGATGGATTAATTCCACATCCCAATGGTTTTTACACTTGGTGGTAACTTTCCCTTCAGCATCTTTTCTCGTCAATAAGAACCCAAGGGTGAAATCAATCCCCCCACTCAAGTTAACCACCGTTCTCTCCAATACTGGGATTTGGTTGACTTCATTCCAGTTCTTAACATGGGAATCAGGAATCAAGTAATAACCAAAAGCGGAAGTGACAAATTCTTTAGTTGCCGGTAACCAAATCGGCCGAGGTTGACCCCAGCAAAGTAAAGGCGACAGCAAGTAATTGGGAATATACCATGACACTTTATCTGCCTTGACTCTAAAAAAGTCGGTAGAGCTATCATGGGGATTAACCTTCCATAACACATCACCAGAAAACAGAAGCATAAACCCTGCCGCCGTTTGGAAAACATTATAAGGATCCCTAGACCCTTTAAATGCCACTTCTAATGAATCTTCAATCTCAACATTAAACACCCCATGGGTCAATAACTTCACTTTATCCCACAGACCAAGCTTTGGTGAAGTATCGATGGGAGGCTTCGAGAACAGATCGAAATTGGCAGCAATTTGTTGTAAACCAAAATTATAACAAGTACCCCAAACAAACCGGGTTGGACCATCAGCACAAATATAGACCCCCATATCCAGATAAAGCTTAACCGGAGTTAAGGTCTTATTGACCACCAACCCGTAATAGCCCTTTCTTTCATGATAAATATATTCTGGCAATTCTTCTTTATGGGAACCATCTTGTTTAGTACCTTCAATAAACGGACAGTAGATCCGACGCATACATTCTTTGGCATTAGTGAATTGTTCACCAACGACCAAATCACCTCTAACTTCAAATGCCGGTTTACCATCTTTGGATTTGGGAATGGTTAAAAGGGCCACTGGGTAATCCCGTAAGTGGACTCTTGCATGGTCAACTTCCAAATGAGCCCACATTGGTACCAACGTAGTATACTTCAAATCCACTGGTTGACCTTGACCCCGATCATGGATAAATTGTTTGGTATTTTCAAGACCAAACAGAGGTTGGGCAACGGTGGCTTTAACCCCATCGAGGATGATCTTCATCAATGGGGCATGAATCAGATAAGGAACGACATGGTCATTCTTATTTTCAAATGCTTTCGATTCATTGCCAAACAAATACTTGTTATTATCCACGATTTGATCGGTCATCTTCTTCCGGTAAGTTTGAACTTTTCGAATCCACAGGTTAGTTATTTGTTCCCGTAATTGATAAAGTTGTTGGTCATAATCAGCATCAGGATTTTCAGCAATCTTCAATTCAAACAACAGCATCATTTCCAACCGTTTTCTTTGTTCAACCAACCCCAATTGATAACTCATGCCTAACTCCAGTTCAAACATGTCATCTTCCATACAAAGGGTGAATTGAGGGGTGGTTAATTCAATCTCGGGTAATTTGATTGGTTTCATTTCCCGGGGGAATACTTCAGGGGAAATCACCGTTTCTAATTCCTCACGATGGTTCTTGATGGCAACAGCAAAATGTTTAATAATCTTAACCAAAATCAGAAGATTATCAAACACTTTATAAGGAACAAATTGATCAGGGTGAAGCATCCGTAAGTTCTTGGTGGTAGCAGTAATCTTGGGATCCTTAACCGCAGGTAATTGCACCAGTAACAGATCAACATAAAGTAATCTTGACCACCAATGTTTGATCGTTGGTGATGGGATTAACACTCTAAACCCTTCAACAATGGCATCGACATGTTTATCCTTCAACAATGCTTGGGTCTTGACTAATTGTGCCCTGATATTGACGCCTTCATCCATCAGCAAAATCAAATCGATATCTTTGATCGCCAATTTCACTTGTAACCAATCCAAGGGGTTGGCTTTTTCATGGTGAACTCCTTTGGCCCCAATGGCCACGGCATTGTTGTCGAAATCATCGATATCCCCTTTAATCCGTCTAACCATTTGGCGAACCGGCTGGAACACAAAACAATAGAATACATGTATCACCCCAATTAAGGTGAATAACTTGTACCGATCAAACCGGATATCTATATCCCCGATTGCCCCATCGATCCACATCAAATTTTGCCGTCCCAGCAGCGTCAGTGCCACCACCACCTGTAAATCATCGATTGAAGCAAACTTATGGTGGCTCATATCAGGATTAAGCACATACAGGGTCTCCAACAGCGTCATGACCCCTACTTCAAACGATTTCATCGACGCCATCACCTTCCAAAACACAGTAACATCAGCATCATCCTTAGGACCAAGACCATTGACATTCTTCTTGATATCAGGAGTAGCAGTCAATACCAGGGTAAACATATTGGCCAAAGAAACTTCGACATCCTTAATCGTCAATCTGCAAGTACGCAACAACTGGTTGGGTCCGGTATTATCCAGAGCAAGTTCTTCAGTGTCGGTATCTGACAATTTCAGTTTAGGAATCAACACACTTCTCGAACCCAAAGTGATGTTGGTGTCGTTAATCTTTGCCTTTGCCCCGATTAACCACAGAGGCAAATAGTCAAAGATCTTTTCCATGGGATCAACCCATGCTGCTTCAGCTTCTTCCTTGGCCACTTTGGATATGGCCTCACTAATATTATCATCGATGGCATCATTTAATTCCTTGTTCATCCGACCAATCTTCAAATTGTTTTGCACATGATACAGCATATCTTCAAAGAATTTATGAACCACTTTCAATGATGCCAAATAGGCAAAGTTGACATTCAATTGATCGATGGAAATCTTGGGTTCCACTCGGAGTCCTTGTAATTGAGCTTCAGCCGTCACTGTCACCACATCGACCAAAGAAAACTTCAACTTCAACTTCTCCCAAATCGTCACTTTTGGTCGAATGATTATCGCCCGAGCAAATTGGTTTTCAATCCCGGGGATTCTTTGAATGTTCAAGTCAAAGATTTCAAAAGAAAAGTCGATCAATTCCTCCAGGTCGATCAAAAGTCGAGGTTTTTCAATCACCATTCGGACATCTAATCTTGGTAAATTATGATGGAGAGCTTCGGCCAACTTTCTTCTGGCGGTGGACCCAAGCGACAGCTCAAGGGCAGGGTCATCACCTTCAGGGACATATTCCGTCATTTTCACCAACCGTTTAACAAGGTTGTATTTGCTTAACGTGGCGATATTATAAAAGATCTCACCAATATGAGAAGCATTGGCTTCCACGGTTGGATTAGTCAAATTGGCATATAATTCAATCACCCCTTGTTGAAGTCCAGCAAATTGATCTTGACGTTCAGCAATGGTGGCTGAAGAAGCAGTCAGACCATCATCACTATCCTCATTGATCACTTCTTTAATCAGTTGATTCAAAGTGGCGACTCTGGGTGACCGTTCAAGAATTAATTTGGCAAGGGTATGAAGGATCAGCGTCTTACACAGAAGGGAAAAGTTTGGAATGTTAAAAATTTCAATTGAATCCTTTCTCATTGTTTCACCATGTCTAGACACCCGTTCCACGGTGACTAATTGCATCACCAGCAGGAAATGGAATGGTTTATCTCTGGAGACGTCAAATAAAAGGTTAAACCCAGCATCAATGGGGAGGAGTTTCACCACGGTAAATGATAACGTCTTTGCTTGAACAGATAAACACAGTTTAGCAATATCACTACCAAAATATTCTTCAAAGTTTTGGTTGTGATCAATGGTGAAAAAGGGGATTTCATTAATCTTTGTATTTTCACAGGTGATGGATACTTGTTCCACCATTGATACCACAAAGTTAAATGCTCTCGCCATCATTTCCAATTTCTTCCAATTGGCTTCTTCATCAGCTTCGTCGTCGATATCTGTCAGCAGTCTTGCCAGAGTATCTGATACGGCTGATCTTGAGTGTAAGGTGACATCACCTTGACGGATCTTGTCCAACGTATGGATGTGTTTCTTCTTTCTATCCATTAGCGTCATTTTAATCAAAGAAAACACACAGAATGCCAATTGATCGGCGGTGACTTGAAGGACAATCCCCAGTAATGCCCCCAGGGTCCGATTAATCAGGAATCGACCATGGAGTTTAAACAGAGATACTGCAAGTGGAGTCGTTTTGATGGCCCCTTCAGCGTTACGAATCAATTCATAGCGGACTCCCAGAATGGTATTCTCCAAATCAAACTTATTATTTTCAGGGTTCTGCTTCAGCTGCCGAACCTTAATGGGAATTCTCAAGTATAATACTTCGATGGTATGGATAAACTTTGGGTGTCGAATGGTGACTTTTGCTTGACGAACTTGAAAATCGACGGTATGGACCTTGGTGACGATAAACTCCACCACTTTCCGAGGCCATTTCCCCTCAGGATATACTGAATTGATCAACTGGTCGGGGATTTCACATTTCTTCGGTTCCATCGAGGACTTTCTTTTCTTTTTCTTCTTCTTCTTCTTCATGTCATCGATAAGATATACATCGACGTCATCGATGGTGAAACTTTTGGAATTGCCCCACAACTTAAACCGAACCAGACCAATGGATATTTTAATCTTAGAGGTCTTGATGGTAATACCATAAAATACAAGACCCTTTCGATAAAACACCCTCGAGATTCGGACGCCAAAGATAAGATAGACAATGAACCATAATGAATACCAATAGATGGCCGCCTTTATTAGGTAGTAGCCAATGGTCGAAATCCACTCCAGTGATTTTGATAGCATTGGTAAGGTGGACAAACAATCTCCGGAGGATCCGTTATTAATCAAATAGTTGGTGTCAAAATGTTCCGAATATGCATCTGATTAGGTAATGCGATCTGCATAGAACCCCCACATTCAAACCAAGACAAATAACGATAATGCCCATCAGTTTTCGATAACAATGATGTTAATAACGGTGTCATTGGTATTTCATTTATATTACGAGTCACTACATTTGCTTACACCACTTATTCACACTTGAAACTGCTCGTATGTTCGAGATGACCGTGGTTATCAACGGATAGCAATGATGGCACCTCGACATCAGTACAGCGCAATATCCACAAATTTTTAAAAAAAATCAAGGTGATATCGCCAAGGGTAAACAGAGGATATTGTTTACAATTATTTCCATGTCCGTTAGGCCCATAAAATATGTTATCATTGTCAGTATTATCAAGGCAATTGCATATTTTACAATGTATTTGTGAATGTTTGTTACCTAATTAGGAAGTCATATGGGGTGGTGGCGGGAACTGGAGGTTTAATCCGTTCCGAGAGTGACCTTTAGATTGTGGTAAATGATAGGGGTAAAACTTATCCCTGATAAACTGGCTAAACCGTAATTAATACACTAAACCCCTCATTTCCTCCAATTACGTTATTAACCAAAGTTTATTTATTGGTGATAGCCAGGGTCCTTGTTGGTGTGGGGGGGAGTGTCACGTGTTTTAGGGCTGTTAACCCTCATGGTTTCGCACCATCGATTTTCCACCAAAAATCTGTGCGGTGTGAAAACTTTTACCACATCGAAAAGTAAGTGCGGCCATAGCGGACCACCCATATTAACTACCGTTGAACCTATCGTCATATGTTGTTCTGTTGAATATATCCAAATACCTTCCCGTTGTTATCCCTAAGATTTATCCCCAGACTATCCCTCCCATTATGCCTCCCCATCCCCATCAAAGTAGTTAATGGTCATTGGTTTTTGTAACCTCATACTAACATTATAGTGGCTGCTTTTGTTCCTAAGCCCAAGATTGTCAAGAAGTACTCTAAGACCTTCAAGAGACACCACTCTGACAGATACGCCAGAATCTCTAGATCTGGCTGGAGATTGCAAAAGGGTATTGACTCTGCTCAAAGAAGAAGATTCAGAGGGTGCACTGGTCCCCAACCTAACATTGGTTACGGTTCCAACAAGAAGACTAAGTTCTTGGCCCCCAACGGTCTTAAGACTTTTGTTGCCTCTAACGAAAAGGACTTGGACACTCTTTTGATGACCAAGGACTTTGCCGTTACCATTGCCGCCGCCGTGTCTGCTAGAAAGAGAGTTGGTATCATCGAAAAGGCCAAGAAGATGGGTCTTAAGATCACCAACGAAAAGGCCAAGCTCAACTTGCAAGCTTAGATCTGTATAATAAATAATGGGATTTGCGATAGAAGAATGTGTAGGTAATAAAGCGAAAACAATAATTACGACAATCATCTCGCGGGGTAATAAAGTATTGTCTATGTATTCTCGTATACTAACTAGTGCTTATCGACGTGGTGGTGCTTCTTGATCTTATACCCCAAATCACATATCCCTTGCAGATCCAACGTTCCATGTTCATTTGGTTTCAAATGGTGCACCAGTGATTCACACATGATTAACTCAACCTCCAGTTTCGACCGGTTTAATCGGGTCAGCGTGAGCAGAGTAGTCGAGGGGATCCGTTTCAGATGAGTAAAATCATCCATCGGCAGCGATGCTGTAGTGGGAGCCGGACTATTGGGGGTGGGGGGGATGCCACCATTGTCAATTTCCACTTTAGCCATTTGTTCTTCCACTTCAACATTGGGTTCAATTTCATCCACCGGTGCCAATGACAGCCGGGTCAGTTTCGGTGACACTTGAACAACTTCTCCCAGAGGAATGGTACTGAGATGACTCTTATTAGTAGTTTCAACATTACTGTCGCCATTATCAAAGTATAACGACAGCGCCGAGTGTATCAGCTGTTGGTCCAGGTTAGTTCTTGTAGTTGGAGTTGAAATATCCAACATACTTCTCACTGGTTCTTGATGAGACGCCAGGCTTTGGATCAGAGGTTTACCCCCATAAACGGTCGGCCGTCTCAGAGTTGTCGCCAGCGACGGCGTCAGTCCAACTTGAGACATGGGATTATTTTGCCCGGTACCAGGAAGAACAAACGGAGTGACATTTTGGTCGGGATCCTCATATAAGCACATTTCTGCTTGACCAAACCAAGGATCATTAAACAAGATATCCATGGTATACCGGTACTTTGGATTAGGATCACACAACTTCCATGCAACTCTCAGGGCGCCTTGACTATTAAACGCTTGAGCCCATTTGAATTCAGCCCCAGGACCTTTAGGATACCCTTGATTAGTTTTAAAATTGGGATGACTCGATGAAAATCGATCATAACTAAACTTAAACTCCCGGTATTGAGAGTCACTAGGGGCAGCTTGACCAAACGGCACTCCACCGTAAACAATACAAAAGAGAAGCATCCCCAACCCCCACATATCCATAGCAAAGGGATCATAGGGGGAATTTCTCGCTTCAACTCTTGTTTTATCCTTCAATGCCATCACTTCTGGCGGGGAGTATGGCGGCAGACCAACATATGCCGTCAGCAACTTTAACGGAGAATCAAATTCTCCTGGTACTTCATGACCATAATCAGATACACCAAAATCACAAAGCTTAGCCACGCCATTGGCATCAATCAACACATTTTCGGGCTTAATATCCCGATGAACGATATCATGGTCATGTAAATACTTCACCCCATAACACACTTGCTTAAATAAGCAAAACTTCTCCGTCAACGAGGTGATTCTCCACGTGGGTTTGACAATTTGATTAAACAAATCCCCCCCCGAGCAAAATTCCAAAATCATCCCCCACCCTCTTGTCATTTGATGGTAATGGTGCACCTTGACTAAAGCAATGGTGGTGATACAATGACGCAGCGCCAGGGCTTGCTTGGAGATGATATATTCCTTCTTTGCCCGTTGATAAAATTCAACGTCATTTTCCTTTGAAAGTAAGGTGAATTTCTTAAGGGCATAAATTTGTCGTTTATGACCAATGGCATGTACCAACCGAACGTCCAGGGAACCACCATCACCCAATTTTGGCTTCAGCAAATCAATTTCCCATTCATCATATAAATTAGAATGAGCTTGTCTAAACGCTGGCGGTAAAACTTCATTAGGGTCCGCCACTGGAGGCGACAATAACCGTTCCAGGTCATTACTACCCAGACCATAAAACGTCGACGTTTTCGACAGGTTTAACCCAAGACCCAAGGGATTATAGACAATCTTTGGAGTTGGTGGATCATGAGCCAGATGATTTCTCGGATTTTGTTTTCGTAATTGTGCCATCTTTGCATTACGTTCTCTCATTTGCTCCATTTTTGCCATGGTTTCAGCCTTGGATAACTGTTTCATTTCTCGAGCCGGTTGAGCCAGATGATGACTAAAAATGTGATGATGATGTTGATGTTCCAGGTTCAGACGATTTCGACTCGAGAGCAGTTCTGAACTTGGTCGGGTCGATAATTGGGACAGCAGTCTTCTTAATGGGAGTGATTCCTTCAGGGAATCGATGAGTTCAGGACTCTTCTCCCGGTGGAACATCCTCAGGATCCTTCCCTTCTTCTTGAGTTCAGGCATCACCAATATCCCTGTCAACGGTTATCTTCAATCAGGTTGTGCGGTTGGTAATTATAGATAGATATATTCGCACGAAAAAGGAAGCGGTCCGAACCTCGTGGGGAGGGTGGGGTTAAATGGTGAGGAAATAACAAGGATAGGGGTAAAAGGGGGGTGGTAAAGGCTAAGGTTATGACTACTTGGGGAATTGGTCACCCCATTAGTAATTATAATTAATTATAAATTCTCAAATATTATCTATCGCTGGCCGCTAAGGTGGTGGGGTGATGGTTTTTCGTCGCTGCCCCCCCCTCCCCCCACTGTCAATAGCCCGGGTCCATTTTTTTTAACATTGCTTTTTACAATTTGTCAGTACGGCAATTACAATCATACACTATTGTTAAGGTTAAGGTTGGCGAGAGACGAAAGGGGAAGGTATACCCCTCAATTGCCTCTAGGTTTATCTTCAGTTGTTTTCACGGTGATGCTAGTATCGGCACCTATGATGTAATCACCGGTTTTTAATTTGTTTTGACGACAACGGTAGAGGTGAGATGGTTACTTGCTTTATCAGTGCATAATATGGGCCAATATATATAAGGGTTACTAATTTGATAAACTCTCAATTAGGTATTATTACTATTAATCATTATACTTACACTGATTCATCGTCAGCTTCAGTCTTGGGGTTACGTTTAATTTTAAAGAAACGAATGCCACCATTATCATCCTTCAGTTCGGGGGCATTAGCACGAGTAAAGCTCAGTTGATCGTGTTGAGTCACCCCTTGTGGTTGTTGATAATATTGGTTGTTGGATCCTTCTTTAACGTTATCCATGTGGGCCAGGAATGAAGCGGAAACTGTCAGGTAAATTGAGAGGATAAACAACACTAAAATCAAAAAGAAGGAGGTCCACATCAAAGCCATCGTCTTGATTGGTACTTTTCTCCATAATCCGCTATCCTTGAATGCATCTCTGGCCATAACCACCACTGCAGTTTGGAAGGAAACCCACCCAGCGGAAAAGAATAACCCAAATGCCAACAAAAATGCATTATACTTGTCACCTCTGGTGAAGCAAAATTGCGCCAATTGAGTCAAGAAAGCAAAACAAATAAAACAAAAGGTAATCAAACAAAAGGCAAAGGCAAACTTGGACAAGAAAAAGTAAGAATCCCGGTTATTCAAAAATGATTCAGGAACCCCCGTTTCAGTGTTAAAGTTATCCTTTGGAGAAATGGGGTAAGCGGGACCCAATTTGCAATCAGAAAAGTTATTAAAATCACAAACCCCCCAAAACAGCCATGCCAGTCTGCCAAAAGCTCCAGGAATCCCCGAAGTATCCGCTTCTAACCAAGCAAATTGAGGAATGGGGGAGTGTGGCGATGAACCCCCTAAAATAACAAAAATCATCATGACAATCGCCCCCGCAAGGAAGAGGAGGTTGATAATACTGGTAATCCACTTCATGGTTGGAATTAATTACAACTTCACCCAGGAGCAAATTATCGGAAATTTTGCGTACAAGGGGGATTGGGTTGTTTTTTATGTGTATACAGGTGCTCTCATCCTAATTGGGAAGGCTGCATCTATAAAACGGGGCATTTTATAAACATTGCCGCAGACGACGGAGAACAAACTCAGAGAGGCTCGCGGAATCATAACAACGGCGATGAAATGATAACTGGGGGGACAAGGCCATTGTAATTGGTGTCATTGCCATCTATCAACCTTGTCAATCTATCCATCTCTATTAAAGCGACATTTGATTCTCATCAGCCGTCGTCATCCCTTTACTCATTTGCACCGCCGCCTTCATGACACGATTGCTATTTATTTCAGTTGCTCTAGGAAAAACAAAAAAAGTCTCTGCCAGCCTTGCTTTTCACTGCATGATAAAACGAAACATACAGCTAGTTACCCCAAGGGCAATTGATGGCGATAAATGAGGTTGACCCAAGGTATGGTTTGTGATGGTTGATAAGGTGGGTGGTGGGGTTGCTCCCCCCCTTGTGTCGCCTCCTTTTGTGGACGCCTAAGCTGACGATCAATATCAATGATTTTTTGCTATTGTATCATCGTTTAAAGTAGGTCGCGGTAATGGTGCAGGTTTTAGCTGAAGCTATGAAGGTAGTTGCCGCACTCACCTTTATTCGTTAGTGCATCACTTGGACAACAAAAACAACCCCAATTGATCGATTGATTGTTGTCAATTGAAATGGTTATGGTATAACCTTATTATCAATGACATCATTGCTTACCTCTTGCAATTGCCATTGAGTTGTTTATTATTGATTTGTTTGCTAAAATAAACTCAAGTTTCAAATATAGACGACCATGCACAGAAGCGCGGTGGTTGCATCTCAAGTCGAGATGACCTAAGCAAACAATAAAGAGGCTTGGAATTACAACCTACAGCAATAATCATAACAAGCAAATTCCAAATTTCTTGGTGATTGGGATTCTATCTTGGATCAGTGGTTGTAAAGCAACTACCAGGACAGGCGGCTGGGCGGTGTTTACGAAAGTAATAATAAGTACCAGGGCTTCGTAGTTGACAACTACAAACTAACCAATGCAAAAATATCGATTACGAAATGTCGATGGCCGCCACCTGAATCAGTCATCTATAGCCGATGACAACTTTGATCTTTGGTAGCATCATTGCTTTGTTAGGTGAGTCGTTTCCCCTTTAGGAACTGTCACTTGATTTCATGTATGGAAATTGACCTGCATCTACCACAACACTATAAGCAAGGGCATACGGCTGTAACTGGGTCCCCTAATTACAGTGCTCGAACGATCTAATCTTCCCCCTTACATTAGAGATTAAGGTTCAATGTTATTTTCAACTATTTCTTTGTGGTCTTTATGACTATTTTTCATCATCATTATCATCATCATCATCATACCCCCATCGAACACACCAGCCATACCAATTTCTTTCCAAACACTTTTTCGGGGGTTCAGTAGCTGTGGCAGTGGAAGAAGTAGTAGATGTCGACGTCTTGGTTGGAGTTAATGATGTCGTTGATCTCAGCAGGGTGGTGGGTTTTGGTTTAGGACGTAATGGATTGGGTAATCTTGGAGGATCAGGGGTTTCATCATCCTTCAGGATAAACTTCCAATTGAAACAATCCCGACATGGCGGTTGTTGATAACATTTGGCGGTTTCATTATAAACCGTCAAGATCTCATCAATCACGGTATGGATACGATGGTTTAATAAATTGACTCGCCACCCCAAATCATTAACCACATCGTAAACACATTGTTTACCGGTATGACACGACGTTTCCATGGCATATCCTGCTAAATTACACAGCGACAGTGCTCCATTGCACACCCCCATATAAATTGGATCGGCGGTATTACCAATATGCCAAATATTCTCCATTGGTTGAGGTAATCCTGGAGCTTGAGGTAAATGAAGTCTTTGTGATGGTAACATCTCTCCAGGAGCTTCAAATGCCACCACTGGTACCCCGAATGTCCTTCCTAATAACAGGGCTAACGCCCCACCTAACAGATGTCCCAGTAACCAATAATTATATTGATCTGGAGGGTATAACGCCGTGATTTTATCATAAACTTCCATCACCGCCGCATAATAACGATCTTCTCGTTGTAATTCCATTTCGAGACAATCTTGATTGCAAGTATAGGTCGAATCATAACAGTCACACACCGTGGTCCACATATACAGCACACGAGCACAACAACAAGAGAATAACAAGTTGTCATTGGTTTTATCATTTGAAGCGGTATCATCGGATCCTCCACCTGGAAGTCCTGCTCCCAGGGTACCCTTGATGCCAATCACCACCGTAGTATTGTCATCCAGGACAAATACATGACCCCGAATACCAATACCTTCCCAACCAAAGTTAATTTCTTCATTATCTTCATCGGGGATCCACCCTGGAACATCTCTCCAATCGCTACCTTCCTCTATTGGGAATCTAACGTATGCATTTGAGGCAATAAGCGCCATACCAATCAAAGTGGAATTATCATTGACGTCAGGGACAACCACATCGGATTCTTCCCATTCTAAATCAACGTGTCGAGCCATCTTGGGATTGGTTCGAGCAAATTCAAGGTACAGTGACATAAACCCCGGTTGATGACGATCCTTGACCACTTGGGTCTTCGATAACTTGATCTCCCGTTTCATGGGGATATTAATCGTCATGGGATTCTCATGAGCATATGCTTTAGGCCAATCATATTCATGATATGCTTCTTCAAGCAGCATATCATCAGCAAACACATGGGGATTGGCAAACAACTTGGTCTGTGCCGCCATAAATTCTTCAGCATGACGTTGTTTATATTTGTCATCAATATCAAGTCGTTTCACTGAGATCGACTTGTTTGTTGGGGCATGGAAGATATGCTTTAATTGGAAGTTGAGCAGCCCGGGGGATGTCTGGGCTTTAACTTGATGGGTTGAAGGGGCAGATGATTGTAATATTGGTTGGGTATTGTTATAGGATAAATATAACCATATCAACCCCGTCACCAGTATTAGTACCCCACAAATCGTTCTAACAGTTGCCATCATGTTTAAGTGTGACTGATAACGGAACGTTATGGATGATTGGATCACGTGCATTATGCACGGTCACGTGGTAGTACCAGGTCATGTTGGGAAACCACCCCCCCCCCCCCCCCCCCC
>JAJMLP010000057.1:0-64083 GCA_030569815.1 Diutina ranongensis (nom. inval.)
TACGTGATGGTGCATCGTCAAGGGTTCACTTTTTTTTTATATATATTTTTGATAAGTTATTTTATTTTTATCATCGTTTATCAAATCGGGTAATCAATACCGATGGAGTACAAAATTAACTTTGATCACACCAACCACCCTTGTCAACCCTAGCCATTAAATCCCCACTCTACTGTTTTGATAACTACCTAAAACAATCGACGCGTATTAATGCCGAACAACTTGCCAGCGGCGTTGCTCCGGCGTCCTGCGGCTTTACATCTCGTCTAATAAACAAACATTAAAGTATAACTTCACACACCCCCACTTTTTTTTAGCGGTGATTAAATCTTTTTTTCTTTATCTTGTCGTTATCCCGAAAAGATTTGTCATTTCCAAAAATCCTGATTACGCATTACGAGCCCATACCCTCCTTTATCAGCCGTATCAGGTGATCATAACCATCGACATATAATCAATCACAAATCTCCTCCCCACTTTATTCATCATCATCTGATGGAAACCGACTCATTACTCGCTCAAGCCAGGAGAGGAGCCCTGACCCCCGTGGATATCCGTCGTCCCTCCCATCTGGTATTGGATACCCCGATCGGATCATTCAAAGGTCCCAATACCTTAGGGAATTTTGCCCAGTCATTCAATCGGGCCCAGCTGTTCGCCGCTCTGTTGGTGGATAATGAAATCCATAAACAACGGTCATTCTTTGACCCCGATAATCTGGTATTTGAGGATGAACTCATCGATCCTGACTTGTTGATCCCTCTGATAAGGGGGGAACGACTCCTGATGATATCGAGACGACTGCTGATAGTACTGCAATTAAAGAAAGAGATTGATGGTGTGGTTTTGGTTAAAGGTCAATCTACTGCTCCTCAAACCATCTTTAATTCTATTAATGTGTTGATTGGGGTGGGGCTCTTGGCCCTTCCTGTGGGTATCTATAAATCAGGGTGGTTATTAGGGATACCGATTTTGATATCATGTGGGTTAATCACTTATTGGACGGCAACCCTTATTTCAAAATCAATGGATACTGACCCTACCATCATGACTTATGCTGATTTGGGGTATGCCAGTTATGGAGCAGCCATTAAATTGCTTATCTCATTAATCTTTTCCATTGATTTATTGGGACTGGGGGTGGCCCTCATCATTCTTTTTAGTGACTCGTTGGCGGCGTTATTTCAAGGGTATACCCTGGCTCAATTTAAGGTGGTGGCATTCTTTGTTTTAACCCCATTTACGTTTATGCCTCTTCGAGTACTTTCATTCTTTTCCTTATTAGGGATTATGGCTACCATTACCATCACTTTATTGGTGATTGGGTGTGGGTTGATCAAAACCACATCTCCAGGGTCTTTGATCGAGATTATGCCCATGAATATCTACCCTGAACTGATTCATCAATTGTTAGTAGGGATTGGCATCTTAATGGCTCCTTTTGGCGGTCATGCCATCTTCCCTAATCTTAAATCAGATATGAGACATCCTCATCGGTTTGAGTGGACATTAAAGGTGACTTATTTCATCACCATCATCACCGATTGTCTGATGGGGGTGGTGGGGTTCTTGATGTTTGGTCCGTTGTGTAATAATGAGATTACCAATAACATCTTGACCACCGCCGGTTATCCTTCATGGGTATACCCCGTGATCACCGGGTTACTTTGCCTTGTTCCCTTGGCTAAGACACCATTAAATGCTACCCCCATCATCACCACTTTGGAACTGGTGGTTGCTGCCGTCTCCCCATGTCTGAAATCATTTAAACCGCTAATACTGGTGGTGATTAAGATTGGCGTTAATGCCGGGTTTGTGGCCCTAGCATTAGCCTTTCCCGAATTCGATAAGATCATCGGCATGTTAGGGGCCCTGATTTGTTTCTTGGTCTGTATCGTGTTACCAGGGTTATTTTATTTGAAGTTGTGTACGCCAACTTCATGGCAAGCATTTGTCATCAAGGTTGCCGTGGTGGTAGCATTGGTGTTGGGCGTGGTTTGTACCACTGCCGTATGCATGGATTAGAGAAGATTAGAAAAATAGCATTACACATCATTAGTTGTCGATTCCATTACTGACAACGATTATAACCACTTAAGTCACATGACCCGCCACGTGACAACACCCTACACTCTATCCAAAAACACCATTATAATTCTAATTTAAATTTATACACTCAGAACAATTTGTTGAGCATTACGCAACACCTCAACCATCCGCTTGCATTCGGTTCTCTTTTGAACCGTCACTTCGTTTTCCTTAACCATATCTTCCAAATCGGGAGATGAGTACATCTTTTCCAATAATTCCTTTTGGATGTTATCCTTCAGCTTATTGATCAACTTGAGCATAATCGCCTTGGGCACCAAATCTTGAACGGTACGCTTGACGATATTATAGTACAGATCAATCAATAACTTGATGACTTCGGTTTCCATTTGTTCTCTTTCAGTCATGGTGCCGGTGGCTCTTAACACCAGAGGAGGGGCATCCATCGCTTGTAATCTCTTTTTGTTCTTCAGAGTGAAGAACCCACCAAAGAATCCACCATTTTCTTCCTTAGGAGGTTGAGGTTGTAAAGGTTGTTGTTGAGGAAGAGCCTTACCCGTCTTAGGATCCACTTGTACTGGAGGTTTAGGATGGAATTTTTCTTCGACAATAACCATCGCTTCTGACCCTTTAAGAAGATCAGGGTGAGCGGTATTAACGTAGGTTTCTTCCAGCTTAATGACATCAGCAACAAATCTCAGCGTCGGTTGTAATTCTTCCCTTAAGTATTCAATGAAATGTTGACTCAATTGCTCCTTCAACGCAGGGTATCTGGTATAAGCAGGTTGAGTGATGATTTGCAGAAGGATCCGCACCAATTCATCAAAAATCAATTGGATACACCGCTGCAGAGGGTCTTCCAACCGATGGATTTGTTGCTTGACCAACACTTCAAACGCTTGAGTTCCAACAAACAAACTAGGAGCGGACCCTGAGGTGTTATGCATGATGGTACGAATGTCGGCATCCTTAATTTGATCAAAGGGATCGAGAGACCCTACCCCATTCTTGAAGATTTCATGGAACACAAATGAAATCCGGGCCCCCCCAGAAAGTTCCGCTGACAGCATTTCTTGAGATTCCCCATCGAGAATTCCATTATAATCCTTGGAAAAGTTGGTGATCATCGACAACACAATCAGTGCTGGCAGTTCCGCCATTTCGGGACCAAGGGCGGATAATTCATTGGCATATTTCTTAAGCGACATTTCAATCCGAGATTTGATTTCGGGCAATGTTTGTTTAATGTGGTGTAATAAGATGCCATTAAGTTTCTTTGCCAAATAAGGAGTACCACAAAAGTGAGCCTTGGCCTTATAAGCAGGATGGTTTTCAAAGAAGGCGGCTTCATCATGAAGGGCATCACGAATGGTCTTATTGGTTTCGATATCCTTTTGCCCCCGGTTGATCACCGGTACATACCCAAACCGTAAGGGGATCACTCTCCCCGCCAAAATATCAATGACATCAGTACCTTCATCCATCAAATCAACCTTGGTAAGAACCCCAATCGTCCGGGCCCCTTCAGGATCAACTTCTCTGGCTAACTTTAACCCATCAGAGTTGGCCAAATCGGTATTGGCAGCATTAACCAGCAAAATGATGGCATTAGGCTTGGAAATAAACTTCATGATCATATCTCTAATTTGCCTTTCGATATCCTTGGGTTGATCACCAACAGGAACCTTAGTTAACCCGGGTAAATCAACAAGGGTCAACGTCAACACATGAGGAGAATAGATCCGCAAGTTGATGGGGACGGGAGAAATCCCCAAATTCTTCCCCGTCTTGGCATCAGTTTCCCGAACGATTTCATTACGAATGTCTTCGAATTTGAAAAACTTCTTCCCGGGTAAATGTAAGAATTCCCCCCATTCTTCACCATTATCTTCCTTAGACCCCCCTTCGACATCGACGAGGTCAGTACCCGGTTGTTTTCTCTTATTGATTAATTGCAATACAAGAGGACGTCTAGTAACAATCCCCGTCCCCCGAGGTAAGAAATCCCGACCAACGATGTTTTCCAACACTGATGATTTCCCCAGCGATTGCGACCCCACCACGGTGATTTGAGGTAAATCCACTGGCAGAGATGACCCACCCCCAAGGGGGGCAAGAGCATCTTGTAATTTGTTAATTGTGGAAATCAACGTTTCGTCCATATTGGTAGATGGATAGTTAGATTTTGCAATGAATTGAGATAACGTTCGTGTCAGATCGTGAGTGAGTGAGGGTGAGCCGCGGGAGGGTTGGGGAGTGCATATAATCGGAGGGCGAGCATAGGTTTGAGGGTAACCGAGAGTTATTGGTGGCAAACGATCGATTAAGGCGTAGTTGGGTCACGTATATTTACATGACGAACATTCATTGCAGATCGATTGCATCGTAACAAACATCGGTGCTGCAACATCAAAACATCAGTGCTGCGATCACCATCACTAGAGAGAATTTCGTCTCCTATTTATACTCCAATAGTTCGTATTGGAAGTTACCCGGTGATAAATATATTTTTATCAAGTTTGAAAATTTATATATATTTGGTTTCTTATTTTTTTTTTTTTTTTTTTTTTTTTATTCCAACTTGTAATCTTGTCTACCACCACAACTCTGTTATGGTTACGCGCGATGTTTGTTTACCAAAATATCACCATCATATATAATGGACGTTCCCCCCACGGGATCCAACGCCATGAATGATGTTGGCTGGCATGAACGGCGAATGCTGAATTCCCCTATAACCAAAAGACCATCAGAATGGGAACGTGGAGGGACAGATAAACGACCAGTGCTCTCGATGGACTTCTATCGTCATGTGGTGACTACTCTTGAAACAAACCCCAAATTGGCCTATCCATCATCTAGTCCGACCTCTCCTAGTGTTGGAACCACCAGGGGGGCTTCCACTGATAAATACCGACTCTCTTTGGTATCATCTCCCCACCCCCGATCTTCAATTTCAAGAAGAGTAACCCTTGGTGAAATAACAGGATACCTGAACCTTTCTAATTTGCATGATATTCAGCAGGCTGAATCAATCCCAAGACAAAGTCTTCCTCCTACTCAAGAAGATGATCTTGCCTTACAATCTACTCAAGAAGACGATCGTCCGGCGGTGACACCATTAACCAAGCTCTTTTTAAAGTATCAACTTGAACGACATCAAAGGACACGAAAACGATATGATACATTCCAAACATATCGTCGACTGAGTTTATCTCAATCAGTGTTTCAACGACAATCGATTGGTGGGGGGTTGGATATTATTGAGGATAGTTTTGCTACCGAAGATTCCATGGATAATCAATCTGGCGAACATCTGGAAATGATGGATTTAAATACCGACAGATTATCTGAAGGGAGTTTTGTTGACATTGATGTCAATGCCGAAACTAATGACAATGGGATTTTAAGTCCAATTTCAGAAAGAGACATTGAGGAAGCGAGAGAATTTAACCCTACGAAATTTGATTTCGATATTCAAGAAACTTCCTACGTATCTTCGATTGCTGGCAGTCGTCGATCAAGTACATTCGTTGCGCCTCCTCCACCGCTGGTAAGGTTTACTGAAGGAACACGAGTTGATCGATCACTTTTTGAAATTGAAGATGATGATTATGAATCAACGATTCATCTGGATGCTGACTCCACTATTCAAAAATCCCTGGTTCCATATGTTGAAGATCAAGTATCCCCTCGTCTTTCTCAACTGCCAATTCGGGTGGAAAATTTTGACATTTCCATCGATGATGAAGTCCCTAAATCATCATTCGAACCGATTTCTCCTACTCCAATTCCTCAAAATGATATACATCAACAATCCCCAGCAGTTGAATCGATGATAGCTGTTGATGCTGCCTCTTCTACTCACCAAAAGGATCACTTGAATGATTCAATGGAGGAAGAAGATGTAGACCCTTCATCGCGACGGGTTGAATTTGATTTACCCGATATTGAAGACCAAGGTGATGATGGCATTACTGATGTTTCAATGGATCCTCGATCACCTCCTGGGGTATTTTCCGATGGTGTTTCAGAAATGGTGCCTCTTTCACCCACTTCTCAAGCAATAGTGTTTTCTGATGATGTTTCGGAAACTGGGGTATCTCCTTCACCCATTCCCTTATTTGTTCCTGAAGAACCCCCCGATATCATCGATGACGTTACCGAGGAATCAATCCAAGAACCTTTGATTGACACTTTCTTTGATACCCGCAAAGGCAATAAACTACCGACCCTCCCCCGGATTGTTAATCCTAGTCATCAACCCGCTACCAACATCAACCTCCCTAAAGCTATGATCAAGAGAATGGTCACCGCCGTATCCAAATCCAAACGGAATAATAATCCTTTGGTCACCACCGTCAAACAAAAAGCTGAAGAAATGGTGGAGATTTTCATCAAAGATTTAAATGCCATTGCTAACCACCGTGGTAGTCGGACCATCTCATTAGATGATGTCATGGTTTGGCATAACCGGTTACGATCAAATAACGGTTTTGATAAACCTGGTACTCAACAGCGCCGCATCGCCACCACCGTTTATGAAAACTTACCCTTGGAATTGATCCATGAGTTTGACGATGCCACCAGTAATTTTGTCATTGAAAAACGAAGAGAGGAGTTGGGGGGAGAATAAATATAGGATTTAATAAATAGCGGACAAGATAATTGTCCAATAAATATAATAACAGCATGCAGTCATTCACTTTGATAAGCCATTGCGGTGATTGGCCCGTTTCTTCATTGCTTCAGCGATACCAAGAGCAATGGGCCATACTGGAGCATCAGCAAGGATCCGGATCCCAAGATACAACAGCTTGGTGGATAATTCCACCCTCTTGACCTCGGTACTAATATTTTGATTCAATTTCACCGCCATTTCTTCGGTGGCCACTTCCTTTTGACTAATCAAGTTGGAAATGTTTCTAACCCGATGATCACCGGAGATTTGCTTAAACACTTCCGATCCAAGAAGCTTTTCCGTATACGGCAGTTTAAGCAAGGGAGTTAAGATCTTATCGACCTTAAGCAACACCAGTTCCATTTCGAACCAATTCAACAAGTCATTATCTGACAAAACATCCACCAGTTCCAAATGGACAAAGTACAGATGGATGACAAAGAGAGCCACCAGGATGCACACCACAAAGAACACCGGCGTCCGGAGGGCGGTTTGTTTGATATCATAGTTTATAAGTTCGATGTTATGCACCCATAACGAGATGATATCAAGGGCATAAGGAACTGCTTGTTTACAGTTATCCTGGGTGGCTTCCAGCACCACCAATGCATCCAATTTGGTGTTCATTTCATCCCATTGTTTATGGAGAACACATCTCATGATTTCATTAATGTTGACTTCGAGACGAATGTGGAAATAGGAGTGCACGGGTAAAATAAGCTTCAACTCATGATGTTGTGAGAGTAAATGCTTATTATGACCATCAATGGTCAATGGATACCCCAGGGCAGCAAATCGTTGTTCCCATTGACGGACCAACGTCATCATATGAGGTTTATGGGTCAATTTCCATGAGAAATAGTTGAATTTCATTGGGTTTTGCTTTTGCAAATCATCAACCTCTCCCTGTAACTGTTCATTAAGATAAATGAGCATGGCCATATGGTTATTAAGCAGCACCGGGCCGTCCAATGACGTCGCTCGTAACAGTCTAATCGATTCCTCCATCAGTCTGCCATTACTCAAATCAACAATATTAGCATTAGAAAGTCCACATTCATCCAACGCATGAGATAATTGAACCGCAGTTTCACACCTCCATAGCCGTTCATCGATACTAGGGGTCCCCAGTAATAACATCGATGAATTAAGCATCACCAGTCGACCAATAATCGCTGCTCTCATCGTTTGTACTTGATAAAAGATGTGTAACGTTCTAATTCTCAGTTGGGACATGATAAAGTAATCAAATCGATTCTGAAGGTATTGAGATGGCAGCACAATCATTGGCAGTGGCGGTAACAAGAACTTTTCCAATGGTTCATTAAATCTTGTCAGTCGAATCAACCCAATCATCAGTTTGATTTGTTTCGAGGTGATTTCCACCATATTTGGTTCATTGAAGAACAACGAAATAAAGATATGGATGACAAGACATTGATGAGCCATTAAGGGTACTTTATTAAACTTGAGATGATGGTCACCAATGATCTCCAGTTCAAAGAACCGTTGGATATGAAACTTCAGCAAATTAAGCAAGAGTTTCAGATGAGAATCGGAAAACAGGTACAATGCCCCAATCAGACACATTGCCAATAAAAGGGGGATATTTTCCACGTTATCCACTCTTGGGTTCTTAAGCGAAGGTAAATGGATAAATGGAAAGTACCGGTTAAACTCTTGTTCGTACAAATGCATATAATGGTTCAATTGATCCACGGTAGGGAATTGGGAATCGGTACGAGAAAGACTCAACAAGATACGATTACGCAACTCAACGGTGATGAATTGGTAAACCACCGGTTCCGATTCGGCATGCAATCTTAAATCGTGTTGTCTGGTCCGGAATAATGACAGGATAGGCAGCAGGTTGGTTGGAGATGGTTCAAGGGTGATTTCTTCATTCAAAGGTAATAATGGATCTTGATCAACACTAATCAACTCTTGTAACCATCCATCATCGCCATCTTCAGAAGATTCCACCTTAACTCGTTTGGGATGAGGTAAATGATCGAGTTCACCAATAGAAATCGACAGTTGTCTTGGCCGATGATGCAAGGATGTTTGCTGATGACTTGGGGTTGGGGTATCATCAAACACGTTATCAAAAGTGGCATTTTCCACAAAGTATTGACTCAAATTTTTATAGGGTTGTTGATCGAGTTGATTACCACCACCAAAATCTTGTTGCCAATCAAATGTCCCCATATCCATCTCCAATCCCAGTAAGAGGAGATTCTTATCATCAAAAGTGATATCATCATGAGGAGTGAATTGAGCATACAGATTACCCAGGGCTGCCAGGAATGAATTATGCCGGTGGTGTTGTTGTTGTTGTCCATGACCCATTTTTTGCATTTGACGACCAACAACGGCATTAGGCGTCAGTTTCAGTGATTGAGGTTCTTTCTTGGGCAGTTTACCACCATTATCATTCCAAGGAGGGGTGTTTTGCAGCAGGGTGGTTGGGATGGGCAGGGGTAATTGTACTGGTTGTTGTTGTTGTTGTTGGTGGTGGTGGTGGAGGTGTTGTTGTTGATGTTGCTGATGTTGTTGTTGTTGTTGAAGAAGCCCTTGTTGTTTCAGAGGCAGAAACGGACTCTCCATCTCCTTTGGAAGTGGGGCATTAGCATCAGTATTATTGGTTAGCACAATGATGTGTTCATTCACTGGTTGCGCCACCGGAGTAGGACCCGGACTCAGCAGTGCTGAAATCTCCAGCCCTCGACGAATCAAATTAGGTAAATCCAGATGAAGCTTCTGTTGATGACGAAGTACTAAATCTCGACGGGCAAAGCATCGTCCACACGCGGCACATTGATAAGGCTTTTCATTAGTATGGGACCGTTCGTGTCTCTTCAAATGTTCCAATCTAGCAAATGCCCGAGTACACACTTGACAGATATGAGGCCGAGGTTTATCCGTCTTAATCTGTTGTGACTTTTTCGGGATTGGTTGGGTTGGTACCACCAGGTTAGTCATCGTTGGTGACGATTAAGGGAGGTGACGGATTAATGAACGACGGGGGGGGGATAGGGTGAGACGGGGGGAAATATTAAAAAGGCGATCCCCGGGATAAATCTGGGGTAATCGGAATATTCAACGTTTTTATTTGTGCGTCGATGGGAGAAGAACTTTTAATATTTGTCTCAAGGGCGGTTAACACAAAAAAAAAAAAAAGAATTAATAAAATTATTTTTTAACCCAAGATCCGAGGGGGTGGTCATGACCATTTCGACCACGGGTCATCGACGTTATTAATCAATTAGAGACAAACAAGACGCGATTTATCGATGATATATCATGTATATTCCATGTTAAATTATATATCGAGTGAATTTTCCTTATATTATCATCGTATCCTTCACCATTATCAACCGCCTCCAAATTAACTTTTTCATTTCCGACCCCTCGAATTTCACCAATTACGAGGGTAACTTAAAATGGCGAAACTTCGGAGTTGTTGTCGGGATACGAAATGCAGCCGCCAACACCAACCCTCGAAAAAGGTTATCAAATAATCATCCCAATCAAATAATCATATTCTCCCCCCCATCTAAATGTCCTCTCCAACCGACGGTTTTTTTTCTCCCACCTCAATCATGCCCCTCGTGCCCCTCTCCCCTTGTTTAATTCCATGCTAACCGGAATCCTGCACCATCCTTCCGAGCGATAATTTCCCCAGAATTCAAAGTCATGCATAGGCTATATCCATGACCAAAGCAAAGAAACGCAAAGTTTAGGGGCAATTAACCCGACGAAAACGGAAGTCACGGCACTCACTAATCATCACTAATCACCATTCCCCAGTTAACTTGATGTTACCAATTATCTAAATGATAATTGAAAATGGCGAAATTTCATTGGTTGCTTTTTTTTTTTTTTTTTGCCTGATAAAAATATCTCGCCAATTAGAACCAAATCGAAGGTGTCACTGATAATGTCATGTTTACCCCCTGGTTGAAACATGGGGTCATTCTTGGCATCATTCCAATTAAAATTCACCACCCCATTTTAATCCCGAACCTGACACGCAGAAGCGCGGCTGTAATGAAACGCTCGTGTCGTCATGATTGGTGGATAGGTGCATCGATGTTAATAATCATAAACAGAATCATACACCTTCAGGCACCCCCACAGGCACCGGCATAGGCACTAGCGATGATTGGTTCAAGCAGCATCGCCTCGGGTAATTTGGTGAATTTTGGAAGATCGATCAAATCTTCAATACAAAGCAGTTCCACCAGAGTTTGTCGACAAACTCCAAGTAAACTAAAAGCATCGGCAATTTCCTGTTGATGATTATTCATTAATGTAGCATTAGGTACCACCACCACCGATAACTCCATGCGAAGTGCATCAATGATGGCCCCGGTGCCGCCATGAGTAATCACAACATCAGCACCTTTCAATATCGATTGAATATCATTGGTCACTCCTACCAATTCCACTTGAGATGGGGGGTTTAATGATTTGATAAACGCGTCACTAACATTGACGCCATCGACGTGTTCATTGCCGTATTGGACGATAATGGTGGTGAATCCTGCGGTAATGGCTTCATTAATAAACTCTGGTGAGAGTACCTTGGTTAATAGTGGTTTAAATGTCACGGTAGCCCCAGTGGTGACCACAAGCTTCATTATGGGGGGGGACAGGGGGGGAGCAGTGGGGGATAATGATCTCGCGCGGATCTGTAGTTTACACACTTAGAAAAAATTGGTAATGCCACGACGTTTATAACCACGATAAATTGGATAAATCATGATAAAGTTGTCATATAAATGTTGATGATAATCATTCAAATAATATCATTAGAATTTCTTCAAAATGTATACTGCTATTTATAGATTTATTGTCAAATCGATAACGCATTTTTCTAGGCGATCTGATTGAGAGCGACCCATCCCACCTTATACACAACATGGATGATGATATCCCTCAATTAGTATCCCACCTCCCAGATAACTTTGAATATACCCATAAAGAGGTCACCGCTGATCATCGACCTAATATTGATAAGAAAATCCCCATTACCATCATCACTGGATACCTTGGTTCGGGCAAATCGACGTTATTGGAATCAATCCTGAAAAATGCCAATGGTAAACGATTAGCAGTGATTTTAAATGAATTTGGTGATTCTTCAGTGATTGAAAAAAGTGTCACCATTCAAGATCAATCGGATCTGGTCCAACAATGGTTAGATTTGGGCAATGGGTGTCTTTGTTGTACGGTTAAAGATAATGGGGTGATGGCGATTGAAAAATTGATTGAAGATTGTCGAGGAAAGATTGATTATATTTTATTAGAAACAACGGGTATTGCTGACCCTGTCCCCATTGCCAAAATGTTTTGGTTAGATGATGGGTTGGGATCACTGATCTATATCGATGGTATCATTACTGTGGTTGATTCTGAACATATTATTCAATGTTTAGATGATGTGGGTGGTCATTGGCATCGTCAACATGGTCATACAAAGAAGGATCAAGGGATAGATGAAGAAGAGGATGAATTGGATGGTACCACCACTGCCCATCTTCAAATTGGATTAGCTGATACCATTCTTATGAATAAAGCGGATAAAGTCAATGATAACCAAATGGAATTGGCTATGGATCGAGTCCGGGCAATTAATGGTAATACTCCCATCTATCCTACTAGTTTCGGAGATATCGATCTCGATTTGATTCTCGATTTACATGCGTTCGAATCCAATGTCCTCCAACAACACCCAGGAAGTTTCCATGATCATCGGATCAATACCGTGACCATTGATTTCCCCTTTTTCACTTCCGATGATCAATTACCCCGATTTGAAAAATTCCTACAACTGATATTATGGGAAGGTACCGACGTCGATATCCATCGGACCAAGGGGCTTATCGTAATCAAACAATCGGGGGGGTTGGTGGTTAATGTCGTCCAAGGAGTTAGAGATACTTATGATATCCGACAGGGGGTATTATTACCGGGAGTCACCACCAATAAGCTTGTATTCATTGGTAAGCAATTAAATCATGATTCCCTCAAGGCTAAATTGGCAGGCTATGTTCCTGTCGAAACTACCAATTAACTCCGGTGGATTTTATTGGATAAATATGGTAATAGACAATTGTGGGGTAGAGGCGGGGAACGGACATGGACCATCCACCACTTCTAGACTATAGTTCGGTGATTATCAAGTTTCCGAACTCCGCATGTTAACACATGCACTTCCCAGTTGTCGCCGCATCTTACATTAGCGAATCTGGGGTAAGATGACACTCCACCATGGGGTACAAAAAAGTAACTGGGGGATGGCGGGGTCATATGTTGGTCACTGCCAAAAAAAATATATTCGTTTCGGGTAATCGTTTGTTGGATATTTGTACGGTAATTAAAGGGTTGATGATTATCCCCTTTTCCGGTGAATGTCGGCATTTGCTAGTTCCATGCAGGGACAGCGAAACTGACATCGACCGCCGCGTTAACTCCGCATCATACATGATGAATTTCCAACGGGGGAAAAAAAACATATTTAAAACAGCCATCATCCCGATTTAGTTTTATCGAATTATGGTGTCTGCTTACATTTATGCTATCGGAGCATTGATTGCCCTTGTGGTCATCAAACAACTTTATGCCGCCTCTCTTCAGAAGAAGTTTGGTGCTAAACCATTACAAATCAAACTCCTGGATCATATGTTTGGATTTAGAGCTTGGTACCCATTGACCCAATCCAAGAAGACGGGGGATGGTGTTGATTACAGTCATAGCTTGTGTATTGGTCCTAATGGAGAACAATATAAAACGTTTGGTCATTGGATCTTGGGGAAGAAACTTATTACTACCAGAGACCCGGAAAATATCAAATCGATCCTTGCTACTGATTTTAACCTGTTTTGCTTGGGGATGCGTCATGACCATTTTAAACCATTATTGGGTGATGGTATCTTCACTTTGGATGGTCAAGGATGGAAGCATTCAAGAACAATGCTTCGTCCTCAATTTGCTCGGGAACAAGTGGGTCATGTTCGGTCATTAGAACCTCATATTCAAGTGTTGGCAAAGCAAATTCGTCTTTATAATGGACAACCATTTGATTTACAAGAATTATTCTTTAGATTAACGGTTGATTCAGCTACGGAATTTTTATTTGGTCATTCGGTGGAATCATTACGGGATGAACGGGTTGGTTATTCTAAGGAACTGATGGATAAGATCCCCGGTAAGCGGACGTTTGCTCATGACTTTAACATTACTCAAAACTACCTTGCTATGAGGGCCACATTTCAACTGTTATATTGGATGATCAACCCCCAAACTTTCAGAGATAAGAATGACACCATCCATGCGTTTTCTGATTATTATGTCAAACAAGCTCTTGAAATGTCCCCTGAAGAATTGGAAGAAGCATCTCAAGGAGGGTATGTGTTCTTGTATGAATTGGCTAAACGGACCAGAGATCCCATTGTATTGAGAGATCAAAGTTTAAATGTGTTATTGGCAGGTAGAGATACCACCGCTGCCCTCTTATCATTCCTCTTTTTGGAATTGGGAAGACAACCTCGGGTTTGGAATAAATTAAAAGAAGAAATCGGTCTGAAATTCGGACTTGGAGATGAAGTCCGGGCTGAAGATATTACTTTTGAAGAATTGAAGAAATGTGAATACTTAAAGGCGGTGATTAATGAAGCATTAAGACTTTATCCCAGTGTTCCTCGGAACTTCCGTGATTGTGTTAAGGATACTACTCTTCCTCGTGGTGGCGGTGCTGATGGTCAATCTCCCGTACTTGTTCGTAAAGGTGAAACTGTCATTTATTCGGTATACTCGATGCATCGTGACCCCGATATCTATGGTAAGGATGTTCTTGAATACCGTCCCGAACGGTGGTTTGAAGAAACCACTCGGAAATTGGGGTGGGGATTCTTACCTTTTAATGGGGGGCCCAGAATCTGTTTAGGTCAACAATTCGCCTTGACTGAAGCTTCTTATGTCACCGCTCGGTTGGTACAAATGTTCGATTCGATTGAATGGTTAGGAAAGACTTATCCTCCTAAGAAATCGACCCATTTGACAATCTCGGTATTTGACAAATTGGAAATGGTGTTTAATTAGGGTATTTATTATTAGTATATGTTGTATGTGATTATGGTCTGGCGTTTGAACCCTGACCCGTGCTCACTCTATCATCCCTCATAAGCAACCCCATCTTTTATACCAGTACATCATGGGTCACCAGGTTAGTACGACTTCACCAGCAGATACAAGGTTAACTAGGGATCAATTGAGGGATGCTCTTTATCTTCAATGTCTTCAATCATTACTGACGTTGGATATCAAGGTATTGACTTCGAAACTAGGGGTTGACACCCTCGATGGTAACCAATGGTTAGAAGTGGATAAAGTGATGGAATTGTTTCAAATTGATGCTAGTGTGTGTGATAATGATGGTATTGACCTGTTTGGGTTATTAATTAAGGCATTGACGTATATTGGTGATATCCTGACCCCCCCATCAACCAACCCCGTGGTGGGGATGACGGTGAAGCAATTGGTAATTGCTATGGGAATCTATATCAATCACGTGGTGGATATCGATTTAAATTGGTTATTCTTTAATGGAGTAATGGCAGAACCCCTTAAAGAAGAAGAACAAGATCCTCAGTTTACTATTGGGGTACTTCCATCCCCGGATTCTCAACTCCCCCATTATGATTGGCCCCAATTTAAATTACCAATGGAATCCCCCGCCACTCATATCCTGACCAATTATCTTACGTCATTATTAACTCTCTTTCAAATCATCGATTTTGCTCGGGTTAATAACGTCACTAATGATGACCTCTTTGATTGGTTGAAGAAATGGTCGGAATTCACCCCTCAATCATCAAACCTCTTGCATTACTTTTCCTTGGATCCTAACCAAGTATCATGGGATGATTATCATTCAGCAATCAATCACCTCCATGGCATGGTCACCGATAATGTGGTATACCTTTTTAAACGAGTGCTTAATTTCCGACAACCAGGAACAACAGCAACAACCACCAATGCCTCATCACCATCCAAGGTTGCTGATCGAAACAAAACGACGTTATTTCGACCATCAAAGCTTTTATCAGTGGCAAAATTGGCTTACCTTTCATTGACGGAAAATCGACTCAGTGATATCGATGTCAGCTTAAATAACATGTTCAAGTTATACGGAACTGATGCCGGGTTTTCCATGAGATCTCTTGAACTGAATATCTTTAAATGGCAAGCTCCAACCATCATTCTCGTCAAGGGAAGACGAGTCCATCGCCAAACTCCTCGTTATGAAAAGGTATGTCAAGAATATCCTCGATTCTTTTCCCTGGATGACCCTCAATCCCATTTGGCATCATTCCAAAGGGGGAATAACCGATTGGAATATTGTGCTGTGGTTCATCAACCATGGAAGTTGTCCAATAAACACAACTTTGGTGATACCATGCATCTGATCTCACAATTGACCCCAAGGTTTGATTTCTTCAAAGGTGGCAAGCCCGACCTGGTATATTTTAATAGTTTGGGTATGGGTATTGGTATTGGTTGTGATCAACCCATTAATACCAATACTACCAAGAGGTATTGTCCTGGAGATGTGTCATTATTAATTGAGAATAACTTGGAGTATGCCGTGGTGCGTCATTTGGTCACCGTTACTAAGAATGGTCTGTATTATCACCGGCTGGACCGAGTGAATGAAGATTATGAAGATCGGATGGTCATCACCGATTTAGAGGTATGGGGGATCGGGTCCACGGAAACATTGGAAGAACAGCGCAAACAATGGGAATGGGAAGAGAAAATGGCCGAATCAAGAAAAAGTGTCAATGTGAGACTGTTGGGTGAAGAACGGGCATTTTTGGAAATGGCGGGTATCATCCAAAATCATGGTGGTTAAATAGGTTTAATTTAAAAATTCATTATCTTTTTGGTTGCGAGCCCGAGATGGTGACATCTCATCGCGCGATATCCCCATTCTAATAGAACCAAAGAACCTCATCCCCTAACCATGGCCAAGAAGGAAGATAATCCGACATCCAAGGTCACCGATGAACGGTTTAAAGCGGTTCATAATGATCCCCGGTTCTGTAAGCCTCTGTTGCGTCAAATGAAGGTTAAAGTCGATGACCGGTTCCTGAGACTGGAACTTGAAAAACTTAATAACAAAGGACTGGGACCAAAGATCGATCGGTACGGGCGGAAGATCAATAAGAAGGATGTTAAGAAAGACCTTAAAAAGTATTATGAATTGAGTGGAGATGAAGGTGATGAAGAAAGTGAATCAGAAGTCGATGATGATGACGCCGTTGAAGCCGAACTCGCGAGATTAGAAAAGGAAGAAGATGATGATGATGTTGACGTTGCTGTTGATAAGAATGAACCCCCACTGTCCCTGTCTGAATCAGATTCTGAATCTGAATCCGAATCTGACTCTGATTCTGATTCTGATTCCCTGGAAGAACTGGAACTTGAAATTGAAGATTCTAAACCTGAAGAAGGGGACCCCACCGCCCAATTTGCCGTGGTAAACATGGATTGGGATAATATTCGAGCATTGGATTTATTTGCCACCTTCCAGCTGTTTGTCAAACAAGGAGAACTTAAACTGGTCACCATCTTCCCTTCGGAATTCGGTAAGCAACAAATGGCTAAAGAAGAAGTGGAAGGGCCTCCTAAGGAGTTATTTACTACCAAACGGTCAAAACAAGTCGATCTGGACCTGGATAGTGACTCTGACGTCGAAGTCGATGTTAATAATCCTGAAGCCCTTGCTAAAGCCACCAAGAAGTTATATGCTGATACCAATACCGATGGTAATGATGCCGATTATAATTCTAAAGCGTTAAGACGTTACCAATTACAACGGTTAAGATATTATTATGCCGTAGTCCAATGTGACCTGGTATCGACAGCCAAGACGATTTATGATAACTGTGATGGCAGTGAATATGAGCTGACAGCCAATATCTTTGATTTACGGTATATCCCTGATGAAATGGAGTTTGATCAAGATGAAGCCACCGATAAATGTACCTCAATCGCTGCCAATTATAAACCTCATCTGGAATTCGTCACCGATGCCCTTCAACACTCTAAAGTGAAACTTACCTGGGATGAAACTCCAAGAGAAAGATTAGCCCTCGCCCAAAAGGCATTTAATCAAAAAGAAATCGAAGATATGGACTTAAAGGCATACTTGGCCCTGGACCTGTCCGATGATGAACAACAACAACAACCAGACAAGTATAAGAGTTTATTGGGCAAATTCACCAATAAGTTCAAGGGTAACGATAATGATAATGATGATATTGATATGGAGATCACCTTTAATCCTGGTCTCGATGAAAAGAAGGCGATTGCCGAGCAAAAGAAACTTGAAGAAGAACTGACGATTGCTGCTTATAAGAGAAAGGCCAAGGAAAGAAGAAAAGAACGGATGGAACGGGCTAAGGCGAGAAAGGCCGAAGATAATGCTCAAGTGGAAGCAGCGTCCAAGGGTGAGCTTGAATTGCTTACCATGGATGATGATGGTGAAGATGGTCATTTCAAATTACAAGATGTATTAAAGGCAGAAAAGAACAAGGGCAAGAAGAAGAATAAAGGGAAGAAGCAAACTGAAGAAGAGATGGCTGCTGAACGAGTGGTGGGACAATTCACCGCTGATTTGGATGATGATCGGTTTAAAGAAGTGTTTGAATCTCATGATTATGCCATTGATCCTACCAATACTGAGTTTAAGCTGACATCGACGATGAAGAGAATTCTTGAAGAACGGGGCAAGCGTAAGAAGCATAAGAAGGACATCAAAGCGGTTGCTAATAATAGAGGTAGTGCTGGTGGTGTGGAAGCACTGGCGATTGTTTCCAAATTAAAGAGAAAACAAGGCAAGAAGTAAATATTATTAATAGATGAATTTAAAATGCCATGAGGACGCCAGCAAACATGGCGCCAATACCAATGATTAATGAATTACCCCCGGCGGTTGATTTACTCGACGAGTCCTGTCTCTCGTTGGTAGCAATTGGCCTTACTGTAGCCGTGGATACATTTCTCATGATTGACTCGATGACGGTATCATTTTGACGATACCTGGCAAGGAATGATTCGATGTCTTTATCTGATTCACCAAGATCATGGATGGCGCTAGCAAAAGGAACCAATGTCTGCCTAACTACCAATTCATCGATTTCAGGGATTTGGGTATGGGATTCAGCTTGATATTGGATATTTGATTTATAGACATCGATGATTTGCCATGAAGGAATCTCCATTGCCAAAAGTAAGCTGGTTGAATTGGCATAATGAAAGGACCCCTTATAAAATGAATAGGCGATTCTATCGATACCATATGATTGGTTGGAGACATCCAGATGATTATATCCTTGCCTTCTTACTTCAGGATCACCTCTAATGGCGGTCAATGCCAGGATGATCTCGGAATCGGATTTGCCAAGGGTATGAAGTACCGACGATATTTGACCATCACTGAACCAATCTTTTTCAAAGTCATCGGTGGTAACTTGAAGAGTATCTGCAATAATAACCGTCAGCTGTCCATTATCATTAAGGAGCTTTGCAATAGTATAGGGATTGACATCCAAGTATTCATTAAGAACTCCGGCAATATCTCGAAGGCCAAATCCTAACGAGATCAGACAATTAACAATTTCAGGTAACGATCTCTGAGGGAATGATGGATCCCAGGGTATAACTACGATGGCATATACAAACCCAAGGAGGAGATGGGTGATGATTAATAACCTCATTTGTTAATGATAATTTGAAAATTTTCATGTAGCCAAGAGTTGATGCATAAGCATCGGATTTAGTGATGTGACCTCGAGGGTGACGTAAGAAACCGGGAAACGACCCTATGGTAACCTAAGGTACTTTGTATGTGTCATGTGACACCACACGTGATACACATAGACAAGTTCACGTTAGTGTCGTTAGTATTCCTGGTACTATCACCGCGTCATGTGACATATCACGTGACATACCAACATAGACAATTATCACTTCCCAAAATAAAAAGTAGTAGGTCAAAAACCACCAAAACAGTGAAAATAATCATTCATTAACCCCTATAGTCAGGACCAAATATTGAGCTTTCAACACTATCATCACTTGAATAATCTGATCCTATATCAATATTATCATAATCGATAAAAGTCAACGCCCAACTGAATGAAAATTTTCCGGAGTTTGATATACAGTTTTTGAGTTTTTGATAAACATCATATGGTAGGTCTGAGTTGATGTTAACGTTAAATAATATTGTTTCGTTGGTATCAAACATAACAGATATCGAATCACGGAGATTATAGCCAGTTACCTCGTCAACAGTATTGTAGATGAAACTAAGGTCACAAAAGTTGTAGAGTTCATCATCTTTCGGTACTTGATTGATGGGTATCAACTTGGGTGTAGTGTGATCGACAAGTCTCAACTTCATGGGTTCCTCTCTGGTCATTTGGAGAAAAAATATCGGATAACGGTAGTTTTAACCAAAGCTTAGGTTTGGGGTTTTTTCGCCATGAGATAAAGGGGGTTTAAGTAGTGGTCTAGTAAAGAATAAACTTTAAATAGGTTATGGGTTCCTGCATAACAACTAGGTTGCCTATTTGGAAGATCCCAACAGTTAGTATTTGAATAACCTAAGATGGCAAAGAGAGAATAGACAACTAGAGGGGCATGGTTTAATTGGACTAACTGACTATCTTGTGTAAGTGAGAGCTAGGCCCTAGTACCTACCAAAGAGGTATCATCAATCACCGTTACCATATTACCATTGGCAATACCAATGGTCATTTTGATCACAGAATGGGGTATATCGAGAAGATAACCTTGACCACACTTTTAGCAATGTATTTACTCCATTAGGTTTACTTTGGTATAATGGTTAAGATCAATAGCAGTCATCTCTTCATGGCATGGCAAACCATAGAGATAATATCTTAACCGTTTGAGCTTGATGACGTAACTGGAGAGAATTTAGTCTAGTGGAGTTTTCATTCCCTCGGTGGATATATAGAATCTTGGTAACTTTGATATCATCTTTCTTCACTATAGTCATTATTTATGTAAATATATGAAAATATTACAATTCCAAAAAATGCTCTCATTGTTACATAATTTGTAATTATTCTAGTAATCCTAAATAAGTATGGTAATCCCTTAGTTTTCACTCTACTGATGTTTTCCTGTTAATATGTATAGTCCATATTTGACTCCATTGATGGCAGAATCACATTCCCATGATCCTCCCATTTTAAACGAGTACCATAAGTAAACCGTCCATCTAAAGGATTACTAGATATTGATAGTAAAAGTCTTAACTAGGGTGAATACTGGTGGCCCTTTCTTTATCCTCTCCTGTGTTCCTTTTGTTCCTTTTGTACCGCTCTGTACCATACTTGGTACAGGAATGAGAATACCCTGTGGAAAGTTTATACCAACCACCATCTTAACCACTCTAATGTAAACTTACCAAATCATTGATTAGTAATCACTCCTCATACCCAACTATAATAATACCCTTTAAATCAACCTACACTGACTACCCACCCCCACGTCTACCCCCCAATTATCATACGTCTGCTGTACCCCCCATTGACCCCACTTTCGGGCTAATTTCTCCTTCGTCATCTTCGAGCCGCACGCCGCACATGACTTTTCGTCCTCGGTGGTTCCCCACATTAACTTCATTATCACACTCCCTGCCATATCATGGACGGGCACAAGGCAAAGGTTAAATCCCTCCTGCTTAGAAGCAATTTGATTAACTTACCCCTGCTGGTATGTAATCTTTTATTCTCGGCCAATATCGTCCTGCAAAATGTCATTGTTGAAGTTTACAAGTCAAATGCCAAAGATGCCCCAAAACGGTATTTAGGGTGGACAGGGATGCCTTCAGGGAATATTAATCATATTGAGGTTGATCCTCAAGTGATTAATCAACTTGGATTCGCCGATAATGATGATGTAATCGTCAATATCAAGTTGGGGTCACCAGAAGCATCAAATATCGCCCTCGAACCGTTAACCCTGCTGGATTGGGAATTGATCGAATTACACGCTCAAACTATCGAAGATAACTTGTTGAGTCAAGCTCGGTGTGTCGCCATTAATCAACATTTGGTGGTATACCCTTCACCAACCACCCTGGCGAAATTGATCGTCACCGATATTGGTAATGTCAATGGTAAATTCGCCAAGATTAGTCCTCATGCTGAAATCGCCATTGCTCCTAAAGTTAGAGAAAAGAAGCTGGTGACTAAAGACGAGAAGAAAGTGACGAAAAAGGAAGACGTGGCTACAAATGTCACCGTGGTGAGACGAGGGATATCTCTTCCTCATCAATTATTTGCTAGGGGTGATGATGAGGTGGATACGTTTGCCGTTTATACCGATAAGTCTACTCTTGGTGACCAATTTGAACATTTCGTTTCGGTATCGGTGGTGCCAGGTCCCGACGATAAACATACCGTCAAGGCTCCTAAGGATGAAACTAAGGTTCAAATTAAAGAAAACCGCCGCATCGTCGCCAAATTGGTCAATGTTAATGGCAAATCCGACGAAATCGGGGTGTCTAAACGGTTGGCGGAAGCCCTTGGTGTCGAATATGAGGTGGGGTATCCATTGGCAATTAAACCGGCATCAAAACCACTGTCAAAGAGGCCAACAACTTTGGTGGTATACCCTTATCAAACTCAAACCAAGAAGAACCTGACGGTTAATGCTACCAAGGATAAAGAACAAAGACAATCGGCGGCCAAGTTGATTTCAAGCTATTTTGATACCATCAAATTGTCGGGGATGCCGGTGTCTAATTGTTTTAAACTTGCCCCGATCCCAGGGTTACCCAAGGGAGGACTTGTTCAATTTAAAAAGAATGATGATTTACAAATGTGGTTACGACCATTGGCTGAAGAGAAACAAAAGCTGTTTAAAATCGAAGTGGGTGAAGACTTACTCCGGCCTCAATCGTTTATTACTGAGAGCCAACCTCAACTGAGTTGGTTAGACCCTCAATTATCCACTATTGGTATTGGTCTTGATTCGGTAGTTACTGATGTCGTTGAATCATTGACAAAACTGTCAAATACCGGGGTATTGGTCTATGGTAAGTCGGGTGCCGGTAAGACGTTATTACTCAACATGATCAGTCAACAGATGGTACAAACCCATGGTTATTATATCAAATGGGTATCTTGTGAATCGATGATGAATGATAACATTCAAACCGCCAAGAATAACATGTTCAAATGGCTTCAATCGTGTCTGTGGCATAAGCCATCATTACTCGTCTTGGATAACTTGGATAAGATCCTAGCTGCCGAACAAGAACAAGGGGATAACCTGAAACTGATCCAATTGGCAGAATGTCTTGTTTCTCAATTGGAAAAGATCCAAAGCCAACGTCACCTGAATGTATCCATCTTGGTACTGGCTCAAGCTAAGGAACTGCTTAATAAGCTTTTATTCCAAGCCCATGTCCTCGAAAACTTTCACCATTTGAGCCCTCCAGATAAGCAAATCCGGGCCGAGATTTTGCAAACGTATTTACAAACCAATTTGGGGTGTAAAGTTGATTTTGATATCATGGATATGGTGAGTGAAACTGAAGGGTACCTTCCTAATGATTTAAAGGTATTATCGGATCGGTTATACCAAGAGGCCCTCTTTGAATCGGCCGAAGAAGGTAATGAAACGGTGGTGGCATCTTCCGATCATCTCACCAAATGTCTTGCTGGGTATACTCCATCGAATCTTCGTGGGGTTAAACTTCAAAAACTGGGTACCAATTGGACGGATATTGGCGGGCTTCAAGAAGCAAAGAATGTCCTTTTGGAAACGCTTGAATGGCCCACCAAATATGCCCCCATCTTTTCCCTGTGTCCATTACGTCTTCGACTGGGGATTCTTCTTTATGGTTATCCTGGTTGTGGTAAGACGTTACTTGCCCTGGCGGTTGCTGGTCAATGTGGTCTTAATTTCATCCTGATTAAAGGTCCCGAGATTTTGAACAAATATATCGGGGCCTCGGAAGCTCTGGTTCGGGAATTGTTTGAACGAGCTCAAGCGGCGAAACCATGTATTTTATTCTTTGATGAATTCGATTCGATTGCCCCGAAGCGGGGGCATGATCTGACGGGGGTTACTGATAGAGTTGTCAATCAAATGTTGACGCAAATGGATGGTGCTGAAGGTCTTGATGGTGTCTACGTATTGGCGGCGACTTCTCGTCCTGATTTGATTGATCTGGCCCTTTTACGGCCAGGTAGATTGGATAAACTGGTGATTTGTGATATGCCCGATTATAATGATCGATTGGATATCTTACGTACCATTACTGCGTCGATGGATTTAGCTGATGATGTTGATTTAAAGGAAATCGCTAAAGGTACTCAAGGATTCTCGGGAGCTGATATGCAAGGGTTAGGGTATAATGCTTACCTTAAAGCTGTTCATGTCAAATTGGCAGATAATGAAGCGAAAGCAGCAGCACAAAAGCCTGAAGCTGGAGATGATAGTTTTGAATTCTTCCAAGTCAATCTGGAACAAAATGATGATGTGAAATTACGGGCTAGTGATCGAGTGAAACTCCATGGACAAATCCAACAGATCTTCTCTCAAGATAGTGTTGATGATGATGAAGAAGGCAAACCAAAGGAAAATGATGATGATAAAGTGGTGATTACTCATGACAATTTCCTTGAGCTGTTACTGGAAACCAAGCCATCGATTTCCAAGCTGGAGAAGATGAAATTGGAGACGATTTATAACAAATTCGTCCAAGGCCGTGATGGCAATATGCCTGATGGTAGCGCCAGCAATGAGATTGGTGGGCGTACGCTGTTAATGTGAATTATAGAGAATATTACGTTATAGATAACAAACGCGTTCTACGGGTGGTGTTCACGTGTGGTGTTCACGTGACCCAGTTGGTGACACCGCAATCGTAAGTGACGTCATCGCCCCATAATCGGATGTCAAATCGATTTTGGTTATCCAATTATTAATTGGTAAAACAGGCGTTTATTTTCCGAATCTTACAGTACGTGGGGCTTTGTGCGTGTCATCTGGTCTTGTGACACTAACCACCAAGCTCTCATTTTAGAGGGGTAAAACCACCGTCAACGTCCCCACAGTCCCCAGGGTCCTTCTAGTGGTTGCTTTCAATCATTGCTATTCTGTTTCATCTCCTTTGCTATTGTCATTGTCAAAATTTCATCGTTGTCTTCAATTAACGGTCATACCTGCATAGCCCAAGGAACGAGGCTGTAGCCAGCACCAATGCTGGTTGCGTTACTCATTAACACGTTAAGGAACGAGGTGTGACCATGGTAATTCATTTATAATTAACTGGGTGTCGCTATCATTAGTAACCACCAACAACCCCTCCCCCCATTTATATTTAAAATAAAAAACTTTTCAAGGGGTTGAAAAATCTATTGACAAATATTGCTACTTGTAATTACATCATTTTACTGACGTTGATTGCAGGTTTTTATAAACAAACGAAGCGTCAAGAGAGAGAGAGAAAAAAAAAAAAAATTCTAACCGATGCAAGGAGATCTTCGAAAATTCCATTTCAAAGTAATTCATTGGTACTTGGTACCAATCATTGCTCTTGTGGTATGGTGGGGGATGTTAATTGCCATGTTGGCTTGTTGGGGGGCTCAAGGACATCCGATTTATTCATTTATGGATCATTACCAGGATCCAGTATATTTATCGGATATTGGTGCTACTAATTTAAAACCATTATTTATTTCATGTGCTGGATTTCAAGCGATTTTTTTTGTTGGAACATTATTGATGGAATATGTTTTAAGAAGTAAGAAAAAATTACAACCATGGGTACTGGATAAACAACCTAAATTCGCCATTGTCCTGATTGTATGTGCGGTGATTGGTCAATTAGGGATCTTATTCGTGTCGATTTTTGATACCAAGAACTTCCATGCCGTTCATTTACTGATGGTGGCGATTTTCATTGCGTTTATCTTCTTTGCCTGTTTATTTAATTTTTTCAATTCATTTATTTTTGGTTATCAACCACAAAGATTATCTCCTGATCATGAAAAAGTTATTTTCGGTCCGAAAAGATGGCAAAATTTATACATGGTAAGTTTTATGTTAAAGATTGTTTGGATGGTAATTGCCATTGTTTTCGCCGCTTGTTTTGGTTATTATATGAAACATGATGAAGATCTGTTATCAGCAAAGTTTGAATGGTGTATTTGTTTTTGGTATGGGTTTCTTTTGTTATTATGGTCGATTGATTTATTCCCATCGGCAGTTAAACATTGGAAGCGGACTCATGGGGTGGCTACTAATCTGAGGGACAATTCTCCAATTCATGATGTCTCCTCGAGTGAAGAGTATATGACCACCGATCATAATATTCATTATCATCCTGAGGATGCTTCAATCAAGTATATTCGAGACCTGAGGGATGCTCCCCGGTATTCTGCTTCGGAGAAGTATTCAAGAGTACTGAGGGAGACTCCAGTGGAGAGATATGAACATGTATGAATGATGAATAATGATTAATGATAATAGGGGAACGATTAATAGCTGACAATAATAACAATAGATAATACAAGGTTTGTGTTTGTTCAAGAATAGAAGGATAACAAGAATAGATGAAGGATAAGAAGAATAGATGATAATAGTAGATGATAATAACAAGAATAGATGATAATAGTAGATGTCAATAACAAAGATGGTGCTACTGGTGCACACTGCTACACTGGTGTTATCTTTTCTTTTCATTAATCTATAATAATCCTATACCCAACCAATAGCCAATACCTCTAATAATAATTAGAAGCAAGCTTTGCAACCAAGTATACCGCCAATACGGGGGAAATACCTTTAGTAACGGTATCAAGACGACTAGTAGTAATTGCTCTTCTCATCGATTGATCTTGATGATATTGGATTTCACTAATGTAAGCATTAGCCAATTGTTCAGTAGTGGTAGAAATGGAGCTCATGGTAGTGTTGTTGTTATTAATGAATTATCAAGGGGATAACCCTAGCTATTTATACTAGTTTGATGACAAGAGATGCCTCGGTATCAATTAACCTTTGACACATGAGATGTGACACAAACATGATAAAGATACGACAAGCCGAGGTTGAGTCATGATAGCTACCGAGGAAGAATAAAAGCAGATGAAGACATGGAGGAGGAATTTAAAGGAAAGGTAATGATGACAAATAATTGAGGATATAGTGGGTCATCGTCTAAGATGTTAATGATAATAATGTACCCCAGATGGAAGCAGATGGTTCGGTAAGATGGTGTTCGGTACATAACGCAATGAAGAAATAAAGATGGTCCTTTTCACCGAAATGGACAAGCCCGAGGATAAGAGTATACCGACATATGACCAGACAATTACCCATAGCAAATGGTTAATAGTAGTAGTAGATGGGAACTAGCACATGGGTACTAGCAGATGGTCACTACCAATACCAGTAATTACTATATACTACTAGAGATACTACCAATACCAGGATACTACCAATACCAGGATACCTCCATATAGATTAGTACTAAACCAGTTTAACACAGCCATTTGTCACGAGTCATTTTCATTTCTTTTTTTTTGGTAATCTTTAAGCGGAAATAAGGAATTGTTTGGTGAACAAAAAAAGAAATAAAAATAAAACCAGTCACACCACCAATAATAATAATAATAACAACAACAACAACAACAACCTATCACACCACCATCACCCCCGTTTCTACTATAAATTGAATGGTTCCCACCTCCAGTTTCTCCTAAAAATTCAATGGTTTCCCACCATCCCTCCCACGTGACAATCCCTCGAGGACCATCACCGAGGTATTACCATCAATGTCACCATTAACATCAGAGGATCAACAAATAATCAAACTCCTACAACTAATCGATGAATACTCGAAACTTCAAGTGGCTACTAGAACCCATTGGATAGATGGTTATGCCAATCTCTCAAGAGCCAATTATAACCACCATACTAAAAAGTATGGTAAACACCTTTATGATTTACGGGACCATCAAGCAGTATTGACGATAGAAACACCATCCAATGATATCAAACATTCAGATGAAACCAATCTCCGCCAGAGAAAGACCGATACCAAGACCGATACCACCAACGACACCAACGACACCACCACCAACGAAACCAACAACCAAACAAATTCTCACCCACCCACCAACCCCATTCGACAATTCGGAGTACTAGTGCCCCAGGAATTATACCAAGCTCAACACCAATTTAAACTAGCAGCTACAAAATCAATCACCATCACTCAAGTGGCATCACAAATTGATTCATTATTAAATGAATTACTGGGAGAATAATGATTATTAATGTATATCGTTATCTACCATTTACTCATCGTCACTAAAGAGAAGATCAGAATCATTTTCATAATCTTCAGCATTGATTTCAACTTCATTTTCATCCAGTTGATCATCATCATCATCATCACTGGCTTCAACCGATTCGCCTTGTTCAGCTTGTTTCTTCTTCCATTCTCTTCTTTCCTTCTTTTCTTGTTTCTTTCTCAACTTTTCTTCAACATTCTTTAATTGTTGAGCTTTTCTTTGTTGTCTTAATTGACGACGCTTTTCATGCTTCTTTTCAAGGGCTTGTTGATCGAGTGCCAGTTTGGTAATCGAGGCATGATACATCGTCTTCCCTTCACCCATACCTTCTTCAATCTTCACCAACATCATATTTATTCTTGGTCCCAATTCAGTCAATTTGATCGCCCGCTTCTTGGTGGTAGACGTTGAAGATTCATTGGTTACCCTCCGCTTTAATTCTTGTTCTTGTTGTTGATTAATTTCAACCACAGCATCATCTTCAACTTCCGAATCCGAGGTGACACCACCAACACTATAAGGATCCAATACCAAATCAGAAATATCCATATTTTTATTCAAATTGGGCATCTTCTTCAGCAAGTTCTTGGCATTGATCAATTTCTTGACATTTCGACTTTCTTCAACCAATTTAGTATCGATGGCATAATGACGAATATCAATGGTATCATCGGGGTTCCGGTTGATCATTAATACTCGTTTAATCGATGAAACATTTGTCAGTTGAGGTTGAATTGGGGGGAACATGTTTTGGAACACGGTAACCATCAATTTTTCATGGTCGGCCATTTCCAGTACTTTTGATCCAAATCCATTAAGTACTAATAATGGGGGAGTATGAAATTCAGCACCATCAGCACCAACTGATTTAGGACGTTTAAGCATTCGAGCAACATCTTTCATAAGGGAATAACTATTGATTCTGAACTGAAGGGTAGGACCTCGAGGAACTTTACCAATCCGTAACGAAACATTACCGGTATCTTCACTTTGATTGAAAATGAATAAATCACTAACCCCCAAGGGACCAGCCATAACCACAAAATCCTTTAACTTGTTTGATTTCCGTTCTCTTAACTTGATAGCAGTATGAGGTTGCATCACCATCCGGAAATCTCTAACTAACTGAGTTAACAGATGGTTATGGAGCGATTGTCCGAGATGAAGAACCATCGATCTAGGGATCTTGGCTAATTCTTCTTCGGATACTTTCCTATGGGTTCTCTTTTTGACTCTTCTTTTAGCCATGGTTATAAGTTGGTAGTGAGTGAGATGATATAACGGTGCGATGAGATAGTGTCAATCATAACTACAATTGACGAGACCTGCATTCACCAACCGTTAGATGGATTTATCCCTATTATTAATCACTGTTATTTCAATTATATGGCTTCATCATTAATTAGTTCTTTGACGGGGTTTTTGTTTAATTTCATTATCGTCGCTTACTAAGCAACCCGCCACCGATTACTAACTCATCGCATCTCGCCGCATTGATTTATTAACTAATCACCCTACTATCTACCTCATAAGCTAATTACAAATGCCAGTTGTTGGTAAGATATCTAAACCCAAAAAGAAGTCTACCGCCAAGGACTTAGCTGAAAAGATCAAGCTTAAGGCTAAGCAACAACAACAAGCTTATCAAAATAAAGATGACGCCACCGTCACTAAAGAAGAACAACCAGTAGTTGAAGTGACCACCAATGGTGAAAATCAAAGATTTGAAAAATTCACTGAACTTGAACTTGTTCCTGAATTGATTGAACTGATTGACAATATGAAATTCACCAAGCCTACCCCTATTCAAGCAGAAGCCATCCCTCATGCTTTACAAGGGAAAGATATCATTGGTCTTGCGGTGACGGGGTCAGGTAAAACTGCTGCCTTTGCCATTCCTATTTTACAAACCCTTGCTATGGATAAACTGCCATTTTATGCATTGGTACTTGCTCCTACTCGGGAATTAGCCTATCAAATTAAAGATACTTTTGATGCCCTCGGAAGACTGATGGGGATGAGATCAGTTTGTATTGTTGGCGGGATGAACATGATGGAACAAGCATTGGAACTTTCAAAAAAGCCTCATATCATCGTCGCCACTCCTGGTCGGATCATGGACCATTTAGAATCGACTAAAGGGTTCAATTTGAAGAAACTTAAATATTTGGTCATGGATGAAGCCGATAGATTACTCGATATGGATTTTGGTCCCGCATTGGATCGGATTCTTAAAGTAATTCCAAGAGATCGGACTACCTACTTGTTTTCTGCTACCATGACCAATAAGATCGAAAAGCTTCAAAGAGCATCACTTCGAAACCCAGTGAGAGTGGCCGTTTCCCTGAAATATCAAACTGCTGATAATTTACAACAACTGATGATGTTAGTCCTGGATGGGTATAAGAATACTTATTTGGTTTACCTTTTGAATGAATTTATCGGTAAGCTGACGATCATTTTTGCTCGTACTTGTGCCCATGTTCAACGTACTGCCCTTTTATTAACCATTCTTGGTTTCCATGCTGTCCCTCTTCATGGTCAATTAACTCAAGCTCAAAGATTAGGATCACTTAATAAGTTTAAGCTGGGGAAAGCCAATATTTTAATTGCTACTGATGTTGCTGCTAGAGGTCTTGATATCCCTCTGGTAGATATCGTGATTAATTATGATATCCCAACTGATTCTAAATCATATATTCATCGGGTTGGGAGAACGGCTCGGGCAGGTCGACTGGGGAAATCAATATCATTAGTCACTCAATATGATTTGGAAATGTATTTGAGAATTGAAGCGGTATTACAAAAGAAACTTCCTAAAGACCCTTCACCTCCAAAGGATGTATTAACTCCATTACACGTCCATGTGGATAAGGCGTTGGTAGAAGCTATCCGGCAAACGAAGGAGTTTCAAGAAAAGAATCAACGAGGTAAGAAACGTCGCGATGATAAAGATAGAGAGGAAAGGTAAATGGGAGTTTAACCAGTGCCGCAAATTCGAGATGTCAGCAATAACGATCGGAGGTTATGAGCTCGACATTTTGCTCGCCATGCCAAAACACTATGGTGACTATCGTCCGCTCATCCGAAGAGCCTTCCCCCTTATCCGAGGTTAGATAACAGTATAATTAATGCAAATTGACGTCGGAACATCTCCGTCATACCGGCGAATTCGGAAAGTCCATGTACGACCTCCCCCCCACATTTCACATTGGTTGGATTAACATAAACTTTATTAATTATCAACCAATGATTTTCGCGGCGGGAGATATCCTCGGATCATCCTAGATCCTCCGGGAGGACCGCCCCGGGGGAGTTTTCACAAGCAATTCACGGGAATCAACAATATAACCGAAAAGACAAACCCAATTAAATCATTGATCTTGATCACTCATCCTCTATTATCCAATAAAATTGTCATTATCGATTACCAATGGCGTTATAGCTATCGATATGCATCACTCACCTAGGATGACTCAACAAACTCAAACGTACAGATTTCGACGCCGACTCAACAAATAGCCCGTATCGAGGTAAAATATCAAGAAATCGGAGGAATGAACCCGAGAGAGAAATCCTAGGGGTTTTAAAGGCAATAGCTCTTCAATTTTATTTCTACGCCTCCTTTTCAATCACCAATTTAATCGGGGGGGACTTCGGTTTAACGGAACCTTGGTGAAAAAAAATTTTCACCTGCTTCGTTAAGCCGTCGCCGGCTGCCGTTATTAGGAGTGATCCCCACAATATGCGACCTCATCCCAAGCCTCTCATTGGCCAATGCCCCAGATTTGGTTTCGGACAAACACCGGACTTTGACCTGGCAGGTGCGTATCTATCGATGTTTGTGCAGGAGAGGAAATCCAAAGGCATTACCTGTATACATCGACTATATAAGGCACCGGCGCTCCCCAATGGTTAAACTAGTTTTTCAACCCTTTTTCTAAAAAAAAAATGTCCAAGGCTAATACTAAAGGGAAGTCAGTCACTGACTTGGTTGCCGGGGGTGTCGCCGGGTTATCTGAAGGGTTATGTTGCCATTGGTTAGATACCATTAAGGTTAGAATGCAAATCTACAGAAAGCTGGGGCAAAAGCCTCCTGGGTTTGTTAGAACCGGGATGAACATTGTTAAGAATGAAGGGTTCTTGGCTCTTTACAAGGGGTTGGGTGCTGTTGTCATTGGGATTGTCCCCAAGATGGCCATTAGATTCTCGTCCTACGAATTTTACCGGTCATTGTTTTATGCTCCTGATGGTTCGATTACTACTGGTCAAACTTTTATTGCTGGTGTCGGTGCTGGTATCACCGAAGCTGTTGCTATCGTTAACCCCATGGAAGTTGTCAAGATTAGATTACAGGCTCAACACCATTCGATGAAGGATCCTTTGGATGTCCCCAAGTACAGAAACGCTCCTCATGCCGCTTACCTTATTTGTAAGGAAGAAGGGTTCTCCACCTTGTACAGAGGGGTGTCTTTGACCGCTGCTAGACAAGCTACTAACCAAGGGGTTAACTTTACCGTGTACTCGAAGATTAAGGAATACTTGCAAAAGAAGCAAGACACTGAAATCTTGCCCGCTTGGCAAACTTCTGGGATTGGGTTGATTTCCGGGGCTTTGGGTCCCTTGTCTAACGCTCCTTTGGATACCATCAAGACTAGATTGCAAAAGACCACCTTCCACAATAACGAATCCGGGTTGGTTAGAATCGTCAAGATTGGTAAGCAATTGATCAAGGAAGAAGGGGTTGCTGCCTTGTACAAGGGGATCACTCCTAGAATTATGAGAGTGGCTCCTGGTCAAGCTGTTACCTTTACCGTTTATGAATTCATGAAGAACTTGTTGGCTGGTGACAAGCCCTTGTACGAAAAGAAGAAATTGAACTAGGTTTCAATTGTATTATAGTTATATATTCTTGCATTACGACAAACCCATGGTTTTGGGGGTAGTTGTAGATTGATGCGTACTAGTGATTAGTAACTATATAATTAACGTACGTTTATTTATTCATTGATGCCGTCGTTTCTTGATCATTTCTCCAGTGGTCAGTACGATCAATTGGTCATCATTATCAACAGCAATCAATGGTCCATCTAAGGCGACAACAAGGTTAGCATACTCATATTTATCGGTACGTTCTCTTGTTTGTTCGATGGTTTCAACTTCGGTCTCTGGGTCCACCGCTCGTAATGCAATAAATTGTTGTAAAGGTAAATAACTCCGTTCAAACATCCAAAGACAATAAATGGTATAAATGGGTAATGGAATCATAAGCGTCGCTGCCACATAAGCATGACGAAGACCCAACATCCCTGCCATCGTCAATTGAAACAATAATAACCCCACGATGATTCTTCGAAAGATCATCGACCATACTTGTCCCGTGGAATGAGGAGGATGGACACAAGCATACAATAATTGATACTTGTATACATAAAAGCCAATGATGAAATAAATCAACCCTGCGGTCAAGATCTTCAGGTTCATAATCGAATACATCAAAGTGATGATAAAGATCAAGATCGCCGTTGGTAATTGAAGACCAAAATTAAATGTAGGAGGTGAACACATGGCAAGGTAATCTCGTGGGGTCTTACATCTCACTGCCCATCCAAGAGAATAATTAAATAAGTTACCAATCAATAATAACTTAAATGGAAACACCGCCACCGCCAATAAGATGATAAAATGGATATAAAACACCAGCAATTCCTGTAACTTCTCCGCCAACTTCTTTGCAATCAATCCGGTATCGGTCAACGACACCGTACCAAAAAGAGTAAAGATCAAAAACAAATTGACAAAATTATAAAAGAAGATCTTTGACACCGCCGATAACTCCTCATCTCCACGAGAAGCATAGCCTTGAATTGAAGTAATCCAAATGAAAAAATATGGCAAGGCAATATTGAAAATGGTAAAGATATAGGGGGGTAAAATCTTGGTGATCAACGTCTCTGCCCAAGGGTGTTGAGTCATGAATTCTCCTAATGGTGGGGCAATCTTTTCAATCAGTTTTAATTTCAAAAACTTGGTAAGATAAACAACAAGGTACAGCATCACCAACAGGACAAATCCTCCTAATAATGTCACCATCGTTCTTCGAAGGGTTTTTTCCTTTCTTGTCAAACAAAGATTATCCCAAATGATATCATGAGGTGCTGGGGCCAACAGGGTGATTAAATGACCCACTTTGGGATCAAGGACGGCTTGTGCCAATAATTGAGCTTGAGCCACTGATTTCATGGTAATGAATGCTGTCAGTGATGGTGGGTAATAAATTTGTCGAGCTTTAATCACCTCAGTATCGATAATGCGTAATTGATCTAAAGTATGATTAATGGCATCGACTTTTTCTCCAAAAAGACCAATTCTCATCATTGGTCGATGAATAAACCCGGGAGTAGTATCCATCTCACTTATTTGATCCAAAATCAGCGGTTGGGACACCAGATCTTCTTCTTCTTGATGGCTTTCATCGTCTTGATACATCATTACCCCTTCACCATGTTCAACCTCCAAATTACCACTTAATAAATCTGTCTTGGTTTTCACCCCACATCGTTCGAGGTATTCAATCCAATATTGTTCCGATTTATTCAAGATACGTTGACGAAGTCGGAAGAGCTCATTTAAATCATGCCATTCCCGAACAATCAAAATCGATTCCACGGTACCGATATTCAACCGATTTATTTGATGAGCCAATTGTTGTTCATCTCTCATAATTGGGGGGATACCTTGAATTTTCACCGTTCGATCGGTGACCAGATTCTGACTACCAAGAAACTTTTGACGAAAGTTAATGATGTTTTGCGTCGTTTGAAACAAGAAATATACCACCAACACGGTAAAGATATAGGTAAACACCGCATATAACCATTGAAGTCTCTGGAGACTAACCAATGGATCATCTGGTTGATCTTTAGGTTTTTCATCATCAAACTGACCAGTAAAATGATATCTAATCGGGAGAATGACAAAATATCCAAACATTAAACACCAAGCAATCGTTTTGATGGCGAATTTATAAAAGGAAAGAAACACCACCGCATCAAGGCCAGCATTAGCGATAACATCATCCTCCAGCACCTTATATACCACCGGGATCCATCCAAATAACGTTTGAGGTAATGGGGGTAACCGTAGCTTGCCTCGAGAGGGATTTAAATGAGTGAAATTGGCCACATAGATATTAGGGTGTCGTAGACGTAACACACAGAATAGGAATAACGCCAGAAACCCAACTACCAGGGCCACCATGGCCTGGAGTCCAGTACTGGTCAGTACTTGAGGGTTAAATGGATCATAGTCCAACTCCATAGAGAGGGTGGTTGTTATCAGGTGAGAAAGGAATCAAAGCCGCACTTTTATCTACCCGTCAAAATCACCCACCCATCAAGCAAAACATCATTGCCGCAATATTTACCAAATGAGTCGAATAGAAGTGAAACAATTTATCGAACAAGAATTAGACTTGTTAAAGAAACCAGTGGAAAATGACCCACTGTTCAATCGGTTTGGTTATGGTCCTTATCAGATCGATCTCATCGTTAACCGGACGAATACGTTTATTAATCGATGGATAGATAAGACCTATCGAAGCCAATCGATAGATCAGGTGACCCAAGAGATTGTTGAAGTGATGAATACTCAAGTTAGAGAATTAGCCACCGCCATGACTGAAGCAGGTTATGTTATTGATCCCATTGACATCCCCACCACATCAATCCCCACTGGATTACCCTCATCTCAACGACAACGAGTCAATGATGAAATCATCAATATGTTACCACCAACCATCCCGAGTCAAGAATATGGTAACCAATACCTTCAAGTGAGAAAACGATTAATCACTCATCATCATCAATTGATGAAAATGAAACAAAAGGTGGCCACGATGAAGAAGCTTCGTAAACAGCTCCAATCATTAAATACGGTATTAGTGGAGAAATGGGATAGTGAAGATGAAGAAGGAGAAGATAATCAGGTGATCCTTGATAGTGATGAAGAGATTGAGAATGCCATGATTGAGACCAAGATGGAAATCCCCAATCGAGAGATTAATAAGTTTATTGAGTTAGCCAAGGAGATAACTGAGGATAGACGATAATGACGAAATGAATAATAATATATAGGTAGCATTAACCCAGCCATAATTACCCTACTCACCCCTGTTTGCTATCCTCCCTCACTCTCACCGCGTGTACCGCGGCATGTTTGTTTTGGTGCGAACCCAACCTCCATCTATCACCTCACCCATCCCTTGGTATGTCCAGTGCCACTCAAATCTACCTGGCCACATATTCCAATGTGCCGGTGTTTGAGTTTGTCACCTCTGAAGGACCCATCATGAGGAGAAAACTGGACCTGTGGATCAATGCCACCCATATCCTTAAGATTGCCAAGTTCCCAAAAGCAAAGCGGACTCGGATATTGGAAAAGGATGTCCAAACGGGGACTCATGAAAAAGTTCAAGGGGGTTATGGTAAATATCAAGGTACCTACGTCCCTCTTCATTTGGGGAGGGAGATTGCTGCTCAATTCGGAGTTCTCGATGTGTTGCGGCCCATCTTTGATTTTGAGTATATCGAGGGAAAGTCGGAAACGCCACCACCAGCGCCAAAGCATAACCATGCTAGTGCTCTTAATGTCAATAAAAAACGTCAATTAAGAAAGCAGGGGGTAGAAGAACCAAAAAAGAGGGGTCGGCCCATTAAAGTGGGTACCAATGGTCATCAAGTGATGGCCCCACCAATGGCAAATATGGCGCCACCAACGATACCTCCAAGTTTAAACCGTCATGATACCCTTCCAATCGTATCTCCTCATAATACAAGGTCACAACCGCCCCTGTTTGGAAGCTTTAGTGAATCTCAACAACGGCTTGGATCGGGAGTATTGGCTTCGAGACAAGATACCGATGCTGACCGATTAACTCAAGATGATTTGGAAGAAGTGGGTGATGATGATGATTTAAATGGAAATAACATCCCCAATAGTCAAACGGCGCAACCGGTGGCGGCACTGCCGCGTGATTCGTTTGTAAGAGCGGTTCATGCATCCCTGGGACCGATTATGACTCCTCTGGGACTGGTGCTGGCACCACTGCTGAATGAATCCATCCCCCCTACTCCTTCTCCCCTTAACGAGCATGTGTTTCTTAAATATCATGAAGATCTCGTCAGTTTCTTTGCCAATGATGGTAAAATGGAAGTGGATCTGCTGGGAGCGCTTAAAGTACCCCAACTGATTGCAAATCCTCCTCAACCTCGAGAAAATGTCCCCATCAATGCCCCAGTGGATACTGAAGGTAATACCATCTTTCATTGGGTATGTCTGATGGGTTCAATCGCCGAATTGGAGTTTTTAACCTCAGCATTCCCCCATTTAGACGTTGAAGCAAAGAATAACGATGGCGAAACTGCATTGATGTTTTTGGTAAAGTATAATAATGCTTTTCAATTGAAAACATTCCCCAAATTGTTATCAACGCTTGAACTGACATGGTTTGCTCTGGATAATCAAAATCGAACCGTGCTTCATCATATCACCCAATTGGGCAGTCAAGACCTGAGATCAAATCGAGAACGAGTTGCTCGGTATTACCTCGAAGAAATTTTTGATAAATTTCAAGATCATGACAAATTCATTCATTTCCTCAATCAACAAGATCATGATGGTAATACCGCCCTTCATATTGGCGCCTGCTTCCTTAAAAAGAAATTGATCAAGAGTTTTTTGAATTACCATCAATTGATCGATTTCAAATTAAAGAATAGCATGGATTATACCGTGGAAAACTACTTGGCAGCCCATAATCATGTCCTCCGACTTGATAACGCCATTTTAGAGACGGATGAAGTGGCACTGGCCCTCGATGCTAAACTGTTTGAATCACAATTATATTTCTCAAAGATGGCGATGAATTTACAGAATCTGACATCAAATACCATCACTGCCAGTCTAAGTGATTTGGCATATGCCATTGATAAGGAGCTCCAAGAGAAGGATGATGATATATTGACGGTGATCAAGCTATTACAACTGAGGCGACAAGCGATGCTTGATTCTCAATTAATGGTGTTTAAACAACTTCAATTGGAAGATTTGATTGCTACAGTATCCAAAGTGAAATCTACCATGGTTGATGGAGTGGTTGAATTCAAAAACGAACGGCTTCTTCAAGAAGAAGTCATCCGCATCCAAAATGATCTTTGTTATCAACTCCTTCACCAACGAGAGGAATTAAAGCAAAAGACAAATCAATACCGCCATCAATTGGAGATAAATCATTGGTCAAAGATTTCATCGGTGGCCACCGACGCTGGCGGCGACGCTGGTGATGATGGTGATGAATTTGAACGATTAAAATTGGCAAAAACCCTCACCCAAGAAATGCTCCGCCGACAACAATTGACGAATAAATTAACCGAAAATCACCTCGAAGTACCCATGATCAATGGAGACGCCAATAAGGAAAACCCTCGCGATGATAAACTCCAAAAATACCTTAAATTGATCCTGATGGCGTGCGACATGCTGATCGATGATGTCGAACAACTGATCGATCTTATCGAGCAAAGTTTATTGAAAAAGAAGTAGAAGTAGAGTGTATTATAATGAGTCACGATCCATAGCATCGTCCCAGGGGATTGCCCCCTTCGGCCCTTGGCCTTCGCACCATGTCATCGATTGATTGATGGATTGGCAGCCGCACTCGTGTCGAAATAACCGTCATCCCAATGGAGCTCTACGAAATCCTCGAGGTGGAAACAACCGCCACCGCTTCCGAGATCCGCAAGTCTTATCGTAAACTTGCCCTTAGATATCATCCTGATAAAGTCACCGATGAACAGGAACGAGAAATCGCCGAAATCAAGTTCAAAGAGATCACCCATGCATACGAAATCTTAAGTGATGAAACCAAGAGAAGGGAATATGACATGTATGGAAGTAGTGATGGAGGTCCTCGTCATGAATACCCTGAATATGAATTTACTGGTAATCCATTTGAACAATTCTATGGTGGTGGCGACCATTTCTATGGTGGCTACGGTGATAACGGTGGTGGCGCTTCCGAATTCGCTAGTAAACGAACGGAAGATGCCGTTGTGGATATTGATGTTACTTTGGAACAATTATATGTTGGTAAAACCGTCAAATTCACTCAACAGCGAAATATCATTTGTACCAGTTGTTCAGGACTGGGGGCAAAGAAATCAGCAGTTGCTCGGAGGTGTGGTCAATGTGAAGGTCAAGGTCATATTATGAAATTCATTCGGGTAGGACCAGGTATGGTTGCTCTGGAACGGAGTGAGTGTAAAGCTTGTCAAGGTCAAGGGAAGATCTATCGTACCAAAGATAAGTGTAAACAATGTCTGGGAGCCAAAGTGGTGGAAGAAACCAAGATTATGGAATTTGAAATTGCTGCTGGTACTTCTGATGGTGATAAGATCGTGTTGGAAAAGCAACTGGATGAATATCCTGGTAAGGAAACGGGGGATATCGTGGGATCCATCCATTGTCTGAATCATAAGACGTTTAAACGTAAAGGAGATGATCTCTTTTGTCAATATAAGATCCCATTAGTCGATGCCCTATGTGGATTTTCCTATAATATTGTCAAACATCTTGATGGTCGAACAATTAAGCTTACCACTCCAAAAGGTAAAGTGGTGAGACCAGGAGAATTTATTAAGATTAAGGGAGAAGGTATGCCTCATAAGAAGAAGCTGTGGTTTAATACTAGTGCTCGAGGTGATTTATATGTCGAGATTATCATTGAATTCCCTCAAGATAATTGGTATCTTGAAAAAGGTGATATCGACCGGATGAAAAACCTCTTACCCCATAAGTTATCATTGAATCTGGATATTAAACGTCAACAAATCGATGATGACCTGCTAAATGATGCTAATATCGATGAATATACCGACTTTGTCGTGTGTAAACCGGAAGCCCTTCCTAGTTACCCGGATAATAACCCTCAAGCTAATAATGGAGGTGGTAATCATGACCATGGCAATGGTAATGATTGTGCTACCCAATAAATCTAAAAAATAAGCTTTTATCTTGTATATATATATGCATTAATCCAATAAATCATTAAGTTCATCATTTGTGAGTCCAAGCTCAAGGGGAGGAGTGGTAGTTTGATCATCGAATTCTAATTGAACAATATCGGTACCAAAGAATTCAAGATCTTTATTGTCAAGACTAGTAGTATCGATTGGGGTATAATCTCCAGGGTTACCCGCACCATCAACCACCACTTCCACTTGGCGATCACAATCACCTAAATATCCTTGTTTTAATGGATCAACATCTTCAACCTTTGGTTGTGATGGTAAATGTCTCTCATGTAATTCATCGGTGGTTTCAGTATGTACCAATGGACCCAGAGGAGGCAATTGAGGGAATAATCGTTTAACCAAATCATCAGATACCGAATTGACATCGACCAATTCCCGGTGTCGATACGCTTTAACTGGACCCAAATAATCATATTTAAGTTTGCGAATCTTATTGGCTCTTGATGATGACTTTGGTTTAGCAATAGCCAATTCCGGTTTATGAATAAACCCCAACAGCAGATTTGCCTTGGTAAGAGTAGGTATTGCTCGATTATTCCCCTTGGTCATTAATGGCATCGGTTTCCCCTTGGAATCCCCCACCATCAGCTTGCCCCGAAATAACCCCAGCATTTGATTGGCATCCTTGGTATTCAATGGAGTCCGTTTAACCCCAGTATTTCCTCGGCGGGTGCCAGCACCAGCCCCGACGTTTTCTTGATTCATTACTCCTTGGGATGTGTAGTAACGAGGTAAACTTTGAAGGTGATTGTTTTGAATATGTCCTTGACAGGATTAGTGCGAACCGCCCGGTATATAAATGCATATGCAGGTGGGTGCTAATGAGCTACATGAATGCTGGTGACAGCACTAATGGAGACGATGGACAGTAAAGACGCGTTTAGGTGGTGCTAGGGTTGGAGCAGAGATGACGTGGGTTGAGAGTTGTTGGTATGAAACCACCAGCATTTACCGCGGTTACAAAAACGCGTCAAACGACAAGGAAGAGTGTACTCTGGAGGTCGAAGGGTGATGGGGTAGAAGGGGTAATCATTAGTTTATGGTAAGTCTTTTGTATTTGTCATTTGAGACCCCTGATATACTCTGTTTTCAATGGGGGCTAATTAAGGGAATGAGGAGACGTCCCGAGTAATGAGTATTGATGGTTTGAAGCATGGAGAAACTTAGACGATTGGGAGATGCCTTATTCAGGTATTGGCTTTACTGATGTTATTGTAATCGGTCATGATGTAGACTAACTTCTTTACACTGTAATGAAGCGCTCAAATGGTACTATACTCTGGAGATCTTATTCGTGGTTAGTGAGACATTCCCATCAAGTGTGTGTGTGTGTGTGTGTGTGTGGGGTGTGATATCCTCTGATGAACATGATACAATATTGATAGTTTATGGACATTATTGGCACTAGTGTTTGGTGTCGCCATTTCGTGCTCTCAATGGATATACAACTGATGAAGACAGTGATGTTGTGAACCCAACCCAATGACCACTGAATTGAGGTATACCGATATAGATAGTTCTAGAGGTTTGTTTACCAGTAATCAACAATAGCACGGAGAGTTGTTTACCTAATCGTGTCTTGATAGCACCAGACATCGATATACTATGGCTAATGGCTATACTCTTTCCTCTAAGGATAAGCCACAACTAATATGGACTAGAATCGACTACTATGGACGATGACTTCAACTTCAGAAAGATCAAAATTCATCAGATATGACGTTTGTCCTACCAGTAACCATTGAATGGTTCTATGACACAGCACACACTAACTAATCAGTGAATACGTTGGAGAATAGACATATTCTTGGTTGTGACGATGATGAAGAAGTTGAAACAACAGTTGACAAATAAGCTACACAACAAGTACACTGCTTGTTTACGCTAATGTTATGGGTTGTTTACACTATGGGAACTATTTACTCATTGCAGCTATCGCATTCAATGAATACAATTGTTAATCCTCATTACCACTCTTCAGTGGTAAAGCCGAATCAGCAGTTATGTCTACTAAAGATTGCTAATATCATCAAAGCCTTAAAATGCTAATATAGATGATACTCTCTCATTGTATCACTGGTGTTCTTGTAAACACTGATGCATGGGCTAACATTGAGTATACCAACCTGTGAAACAGGTACATGCAGAAAACAATCGTGACGATAGGAAAGACAATGAAAGATATCCATGGATAATAACACAATAGTTAACATGAAATTGTGATGGGTTAATCCTTCCTCTAATATATGATAATAATCCAATACATCCATCTATGACTTGGAGATAACAAAAGAGTAGTCCCTACCACAACGATACTACCAACATAATCATCATAAAGATTACCATTATAACTACCATAATCATATATACTCCTACCACATTCAAAATAGTGGGTTAACATCTTCAACTACTCTATTGTCCTGTACCAATCCAATGTTCGTTTCAGGTACCAATTTCCGAAGAAAATATCAACGAATTATACGAAACCATATAAATAGGGGAAAAGACATTGTAAATAAGAATATTTGGTTTTATTTTAATCATGAAGATCACCCAAATCGTGTTTGTTTACCTTTCGTTAGTCGCTGCTTTCCCCGCCAGTGGGAACAAGAAGGCTTCCAAGTTATCAACCACCGTTGATAATGTGATTAATGGTGTCACTGGAACCGTCGCAGGGGTTGCTGAAAAAGCTGTAGGTACCATTCATGATACTTTAGATAAAGTCGATGGTCTTGATTTGATTCCCAAGTTGTATTAGGCTATTGAGGTTTAATATATATATGAATAAAGAATGAAATAAAAGGATACCCATTGGATCAAGCTATTGGCATTGGGAACAGTCTATTAACAAACTAGTAGAGGTTTTTCGCTGTGCTAGGACTAGTGGCTGTACATTGTGCTGGGACTGGTGGCCAATGGCTGTACACTGTGCAAGGAAATGTACTATATCTGTGTTCTAGGTACTACTATATCTGTGTTCTAGGTACTACTATATCTTGTCGGTATGCTAGGTGATATGCTAGTGACTGTTTGCTGTATTTGGTGAAGCTCTAGTTACTGTACGCTGTGATAGGTTCACTACTATGGTTGTGCACTGTGCTAGGCAATTAGATCTAGATGTTGATGGTAGGCGATGAGTGTGGTTGTTCGCTGTGACAGGTTCATTATTAGTGGATATATGCTGTGCTACGTCCAGTGCTATTTATTCGCTTTGGTAGGAGAAAGTATTACGGCTGTACGCTGTGCTAGGATTACTATGAGGACTGTACGCTGTACTAGGTAAATTACTATGGTTCTTTGTTGTGCTAGGTTTACTATATTGCTATTCAGCGTGCTAGTTTACTACAATGGTTGTTGGCTGTGTTTGGTGATTGCCTATGGCTGTGCGCTGTACTAGATCCAGTACTATGGCTGTACCCCAAAATCTCCATTCGGGGCATTTTCTCCTGTACGCTGTGCTAGGGGTACAACCAGTGACTGTGCGCTATACTAGGTTAAGTACTATGGTTGTTCGCTTTACTATGTGATGCACAAAGGCAGTTTGCTGGACTAGGTGAAATACTATGGATAAACGTTGTGCTAGTGCTACAATTAGTCGCTGTACGCTGTTCTAGGTTAATTACTATAGGTGTTCGCTGTGCTAAGTTCAGTACTAATGGTGTTGGCTCTGTCAGGTTCAATACTGGTGCACTATGTCTGTACGCTGTGTTAGGTCCACTACTATGTCTGTATGCTGTGTTAGGTAAAGTATTATGGTTGTCCGCTGTGCTAGCGTCACTACCATGTCTGTTCGCCGTGTTAGGTTACTACCATCTCTGTTCGCTTTGTTAGGTTTATTATTTTACCTTGTCATGATACCAGGCAAAGTACTGGTGGTTATACACTGTGCTAGGTGATCTTGAGTACTTAAGTGAAGTTCAATTATGTCAATAGGGTTGGTTGTGTTATGTACTGCACATAATCAAATGGTGGGAAATAGTACCAGTACAAGCTACACCTGATTTCTTATAATCAAATAATATTAGAATTTAAAGGTCATCAACATTTACCCTAGTTTAGATGGTTAGATGATACCTTTATTACGAAAACGTTAATCTCAGAGTGACATCACTAATAAATCGCCTATCAATATAATGGTGATATCGTGTGATAGGTACCCCTAATTGAAGGAGAATATCCGACAAATACATTACAGGAGATTGAAATAATTAGATAACGAGCCAGGAAAGTAATTAGCATTGGTAGAGGAGAGGATACAGTGATCGTGACATATCAATTCTTAAATGTGATCAATTAGAGGCATCAGTGAGTTGACCTACACTCAATATGGTATGATGTGAGGCACCCCTCAGATGCTCCTCTTATTACTCAAAAGGTTATATAATCCTTGGTTGAGTCCACGAACATAGTCCATCACTTGGTATCATCCCAAGAGTTAGCCCGGGCTCAAAACCGTCGGTTTCGTTAAATGGTGACGATTCAATGAGTTTGTAACGTCTACATATCAATTACGTCATCAAAAACCATAACCCCTTAAAACTCCCTTTACCCTTCACTCTCCAAACAGCCCTCCCACTTTGGCTAGCCTTGTCATGATGTCCCATGTGCCATAGCCTGGCTTACGCGTGCACTTTACCTACTACCCTCTATACACACTCACTGGCCCATAACCACACCCCCCCCATCCCACCATGGCAATCTCTTCAGTACTGGAAATCTCTAAGTACCAAGATAAAGATCTGACTTGGATCTACCTAAGTGATTGGATTTTGGCGTGTATTTTGGGGTGGTTCCTCGTGTTTTTCTTTGATCGATACGTGGGGATTCTCTTGCTGTGGATCTTCAAGTTGGTACTATGGAAATACTATAAAGTCAGACTTACGGTGGAACTGTTTAAAGTATCGTTTTTGGCGGGTCGGATCTTTGCCAAAAATGTCACTTTGGTCGATGCCGATAAGCTGATCCTGGTACTAAATGTTAATATCACTTGGAGATACTGGTTATTCCAAAGAACAAGATTACTGGAGTATGTTCTAGGTAAAGGAGTTCAACCTAGAACCAAACAAGATAATGATTCGTTACCTACCAAGTTTTTGGTCATGCTCGATGGTTTAGAAATCTTTTGGACTAATCGGACATTTGCCTATGAAGATATCGAAACCAAGTTACTGGAATCATCAATGGATTCAGGAGATACTTTCCAATCATCTTTAGATATGGAAAAGGGGAGTAGTACGTCTATTCGGCTGAGAAAACTGCAACCATCTCCACAACCAACCAATGATGCCTTATCCAAGTCTACTGAAGCTTATATCCATTTTTTATTGAAGCTTATGCCATTAGGTATTCATATTAAGCGTGGGGCAGTGGTGATTGGTAATCCTACCGTACCCACAGTGATGTGCTTGGTATATAAACTGGCAGCAGGGGTCATTGATATTGGACCAACACCAAACCCATTGGACCCTTATCGTATCATCAATAACTTTAATTTTGAAAAGTTCCAGGTGATGTTTAAACCAAATCTTACCTATAATCCCGAACTGTACCTTGCAGGGGCGCTGGCGCCTTTTCCTTCGGTTCGCAGGCATCAAGGTAATCTTTATCTTAGTGAATTCCAAAGAGCTCTTCATGTTGCTGATAAATTATTCACCAAGATTTGGGGAGCCCGACGCAAGAAGTTAAAGGAAAATCCTCATGAAGATCCCGTTCATGAATGGCGAGGGCTTCGTCGATACTTGGATGGTACTGAAGAAGTATTTGTCATTAATGATGAAGAGTATGCCAAAGTACTGACGGTGGTTGATGCCGTTAATGCCCGGATATCTTATTATTGGGATGCTTGTGGTCATCAACTGGGGATTCGAGCTAATGATGATCCTTTACCGGTTCAAGGATTAGAAGTGGAGTTACTGGGAGCAATGATTCAATATGGCGCTTGGTCAGATAAACAAAGAATCCCATTACAACACATGTTTGTCCCAGTATTAGCTCGAGATCTGCCTCCAGTACCCATTGATTGGCGTCAAGGAGCACCTCGACAATCTCCAGGGTTTAATATCCTGGTTCAAGTTAAAGATGAACTAGTACTTCGGATACCTACTCGGGAACCAAGTAAAGATAAGGAAAGACTCCATAGTTCTAACCCCACCGTCCCTGATTATAAAGATGTTCGACCTTTTGGCTGGTTAGAACTTAAAATGGGTCCAGAACTGAGTTTGGGACTGTATACGTCATTTGTGCTGAAAGATGATGAATTTCCTCATCGATTGGATGGGTTTTTCAATCAATTAGAAGTCCGACTGAGTGTTAATCATGATATTCTCTTCGTTTGTGATTGTCATGAAATCTCGGCGCTGATTGGATTCCCATTGGCATGGAATGGTCCTTGTCATTGGAAGTTTGCTAATATCAGTAGTGGTGCCAAACTCTTTATTCTTCGGGAACATATCATGTTACTTGCTGATATCTTTTCTGACTTTGCCCTGGGGGATCCCACTCCCTATGAGTTCTTACGACCATTTACTTATGATTTTGCTTGGAAACTAAAGGATTATTCATTGATGTTCAACGTTAATGATCATAATATCATTTCTAATCCTTTGGATACCGAGAATAATACTTATTTGATCTTTAAAGGTCAAGAATTGATGGCGGATATATCGGCACCATTACAGGGACCATTAACCAAATCAACGACGATTTCATTTCGGATTTTCACCCCAGAATTCGATCTAGAATTACATGCTCCTCCTTGGCATACCACCGCTGCATTTATGAATGAACTGCCAATGGTAGGACGACTGGGGAAATTTGTCATCGATGGTAGTTATACCTTTTTTGATTTCATCGAAGTTAACTGTCTGAATTATATCGAAATCCGATGTGTTGCCGATGATATTGCCTTGATGTTTTATGGGTTTGTCGTCAAGTATTTCTTCATCATTCGGGAAAACTATTTTGGTGAGTTTCTTCATTTTAAAACGTTTGAAGAATATATGACCGAATCCAGTGAATCGGTTGGGGAAGATAATGCCACGGTACAATCATTACAAGAACCACAATCGATTTCTGATATTGATTATTGGAAGATTCCAAAGACAGATAATGATGTCGATGTGTTCTTTACTTTCCAAGTGAGACGAGGTACCATCATCTTACCTACTCATGTGTATAATCTGAGTCATCATATCAGTTTAGCATTTGAATCCCTTGATATTGATATTCGGTTTACCAATTATTATATGGATTTACAAGCGGATTTTGCTCCAGTACAAGGAAGACAAGTGAGTATGGCGTTTGAACTGTTTGATCGATATTATGCTCATATCCTGGAACGGCCTACTCAATGTACTATCGATGGATTATCCATTCATGCTCATCGGATGTTTGGTATCCCTCCTCATGAAGTTACTTATAATGCTAAATGGGATTTTGAAGCCGGGGAATTGATCATTGATCTGGCGCCATTCTTTGTTCGACTGTTGGCCGATGCTATTGAATACTTTTCCTTCCTGTTTAATGACCTGGAAAACTCATTGGGGATCCCTGAACCCGTGGTGTATGATGCATTTAATATCACCTTTCGTTGTCCTAATGTCAAGGTTAAACTTAATACCTCTCAAGGGACATTGATGGTGGATGTGTTCAGATTATTAGTTCTGTACAATGATTATCCCAATAATCGATATCTGGGTCGAGTGACGGTGTTAGCCCCCGAAATTGCCGTTAAACTCATCGTTGGTGGTCAATTTGTGTCGGTGATTAATACCCTGTTGATTTTTAATAATTTCATCATTAAAAAGCATGGCGATCATCTTTGGCAATTACAACAACTGCATATTCAAAAGAATGATGCCCCCTTCCACCGAAACCCATTTTTATTGGCGCCAAAGTTAAGAAATCGACAATATGCCAATGCTCAAGGATGTTTCTTAACGTCATTAACTTTACCTGATGCCCATTATCCATTACGGATGGGAGAAGCCAATGATTATGCTTCATCTGATCAAAGTTCAGAAGCTACACAAGCTTCTTCAGGTACCACTTATGAATATAATGATCAAAGCTTTCCTAAAGATAGTTATGATGAAGAAGATTTTGTTCCCGTGACTCCGGTGGATCCAGAATATGAATATGATAATTTGGTGGTTGAAATCGGTGAACTTCGAGGGTTTTCCAGTCCAGCGGCTCTCCTTGTACTTGCCTCGATATTTGATGGATGGGTGATGGTATCATTGGAGACATTAATCGATCAACTTCAAACCAAGGTAGTTCTGTTAGTGAAGAAGAAGATGAGAGAACTGAAAACGGTGGTTAATTGTCGAGTGGTGGCACCAAGAGCCCATCTTTCCTTTGGGGAGTTTGCCGTTGATTGTGCTAAGGAGATCCCCACTGGAGCAACCACCAATATCGATATGTACGAACTCCTGCTTGCATTATCAACTAAATCTCATAAGGCTGCTGGAGAAGTTGCTGTGAATGCTATCACCAATACTACTTGGGCTGGTCATGTTAAACAATTTGGAGTATCGATATATGGTGAAAATATCGACCCCGTAACGTTGACCATTAAAGATATTGAAGTATGGGGGTCATTACTGAGTGAGACTGAAACGGTGGCTTCAGTATTGGTAGAATCAGTGGTGTTTGATGTTGATTCATCCCAAATCGAAGAAACAGCAATGTTTATCAATCATTTCCACCTGATGATGACCCCAGTGGTAACTTCATTTGGTCAGGCATTAAAGAAGAGTAATCATGTGTTCTCCAAACTCGTGTATGTGTTAACACGGGCCCTGACCCAATTTGAAATTGATCATGACCCAGGAGTACTTACAAAACCGGCGTATGTCCTTCGACTGAGACCAGAACATGTTAGATTCTATGATAGTTGGAAATTGGTGACGAGATTACGTCATATATTGATGCTGTTACCCATTGAATGGAGATATCAACCCGATACTCTTGCTCAAGACTTACCTGATGATGCTTATGATTTTGTTACTGATGTATTCTCGAAATGGAGAGGATGGGAAGCGATTGAAGATCAACGACAATACTTTTTTGATATGATTTTTGGTCGTCAACGTCACCAAGGTGATCAAGGGGTAGCCCTTGAATTACATATCACCAGTTTAACCACTCGGATATATTCTGGACCAGTATATGATTATATTGCTGGAGAAAACATGTCGCTTATCTTTCGTCAACAACAATTGGTCAATACCCCAATGAATAACTTTGGTATCGATGTATTGGATGAAGGAGTATCCTATGAAATGGTGACGAGTTTAGCAAGATTAAAATCAAAGGTGAGTCTGATTTTATTTGAGTTAATTCGGAATAAGGATCATTTGATTTCCAAATTGGAATTTCTTAATAATTCAACAACGGTTAGTGATGTCCCCGTGGTGAAACCAGAGGAAAATATCATGTTTCTGGCGATGATAAGTGTTGATTTTGAATTGACGGTGAATCTTCCTCAATCTTCCGTTGAGTTTAGTGGGTTTATTGTTTCTGATATTGAAGTATTGTCATTAAAGGCAGCAAAGACCCCCATGTTATGGTCGGCGGCTACTCAAGGTAATATGGGGGCATCATTGGTTAATAATAACACCGTGGTGGTTAAAACTGCCGTTGAAGATGGGGAATTGGTATTGGGGATGTGTGGTAATGGGGTAAAGATCGTTGATGTCTCTGTTGGTTATTTACGAATGAAACTTGGTAATGACCGGTTGGTGACCCTGGTGAAGTTGATTATGGAAGATTTGGATTATTTAAAATCGATTTTTGATGTTACCAAATCTGATGCCATCACTATCACTGATAATAGTGATGATATATTGGTACCTACGCAACTGGCGCTGCAAAAGATTATATCGATGCTTGGTGATATCTCCTTTGATATTGCCATTCATAATCTTAACCTTGATTTGGTGTTTGTTCCAGTTAAATGTCTGGCCCATATCTCTGGTATTCAATTTGCTGCCATTAGGATTGGTGATACCATTCAATTCAAAAGTATCATTGCTGATAGTAAGAGTGTCACCAAAGTTGATCATGTTCTGGTTCTTCAAATTGAAAACCTGGGGATTGCTTTAACGATGTCGATGATGTCTCTTGGTGAAGATCTTGGTGATTGCTTATATGATGTCAAATCTACGGTGAGAAATACCCTGATTGATATCCCCCAATTGGTTAATGCTTCCAAGGCAATAATTAAGAATGAGGACTTGATTAAGAAACGGGTACAAGATTTGATTGCCATCTTTCCAAAGGACTCATCATCTCCTCCTCCTTCCCCTGCACCATCACCATCTCCATCTCCATTTAAGTTACCTAGCTTTAAAGCTTCTCATTCGATATCGGTGATTACCTTAACCACAAAAGTCAATGATGTCAATCTTTCCTTTGAATTATATGAACCAAAAGCAGCAGTGTGTAATGTCAAACCTGGAGCGATTAATGTGCCTATATTTGGAGAAATTGATATTAATAGTACTCGATTAGTGGTGTTGAATCGGGCAATTAATGTCAATCAACTGACGGTATTTGATGTCAATCTCAATTTGGCGATTTTCAATCATGAACAAGATGATACCCAGGGATTCCAACTTAAATCACAATGGTGTCGATTATGTCTTGCCCCTACCCTGCTTACAAGATTGGTAATGTGTATTGATGTGGTGATGACAATGATTCATTCTCGAAAATCACTTCGAGCAAAGAAGTTGATGAAAGCTAAATTGAAACCTCGAAAGAATAGGCTTCAACCACTGCCTCAATTTTCTTCTGATCCAAAGCCATCAACTCCAAAACAAAAGTCATTATTTGATCGGTTCTCACTGGTTCAATTCCTTTCATATAATTTCTGTATTGGTTGGCTCTTTACCAATACCAGAAAAGATTATCCTGGGGTGATTATTGGTGCTGAAAGATTCTTTGCTACTCTTGATCGAAAGATGGGTAAATTCACTTTACTTGATGCTTATATCCTGGTTGCCAATGGTAACCGTACTACCAATTATTATTCTCAAGGTTCCGAAGTAACAAGATTGAATCGAGCATCACTTCCGAAAATGCAAGTGATTTATCTGATTGATCATGATGAAGAAGATATGAGAGTGATGGTTCTTGGTGATCAAGTGGATGTTAAGTTCTTATCTAATTCCATCGTCATCTTGGAACAATTATTGGAGCTGTGGGTTGAAGTTGAACGATTCTTACTGAATAGAAAGAAGAGAATGGCGCTGGCGGCGACGGAATTTGAAGAAGAGGCGGTTCGGACCACTGAATTTACTCCCAAGTTTAAACGAGTGGAAGTGACGGCTCATTATGAAGGTCTGAAGATTCTTTTTTACCGCATTGAAGATTGTAATCCTGATTCTCCTGGGTCGCTTTATTTATCATCTCCAGCGGTGGATATGGCCATTCTATATCGTCATGATAAATCTAAACAATTGGAACATGAGATTAAAGTGGATTTACTTACTTCATCGAGTGATAATATCGTTTATCCTCAATGTGTACCGGTGATTGGTGATATCATCCTGGGGATTCGTCGAATGATGAGAAAGAGTAATGGTGGAACCAATTCTGGGGGTGTTTCCAATCCAGCTTCACCAAAACCATTACATATGGATAGATTTGCCCTGCCTCCAAGAAGAAATGATGGTATTCATCTGCCACCATTAAGAAGTGAAGGGTTCCCTCTGCCTCCAAGAAGATCAGACTCGATGCATCAATCTTATAGTCAAAGTGATCGATTCGGTCTGCCTCCAAGAAGAACCATCTCTCGAAATGTTGATCATCTTGGTCTGCCTACCCGAGGAGGAGGTCTGCCTCCTCCAACAGCAGTACCTATGTCTCCTCTGGGTAGTTCTCAACCAAGTTCATCTCCATCAGGGTTGAAACAAGTGATGTCAAAGATTGATCTTCACGTTGGGGTAAGAATTGAACCTCAAAGACTTACCCTTTCTTGTGAACCCACCGCTAAAGTGGCAGCAGTGGTATCGATGGATGGTATTCACTTTCAATTCAATTCAGGATTCTCAAATACTAATACCCCCATTTTATCGTCACTGGTGATGGTTGAACAAGTATCAGCGCTGTTACAACATATTTACTCGAGAGAAATTCTGGGTAAGGTCGAAGTGAAATCGATCATTTGGCTGCTGGTTCTAGAACTTGGTGACGTACTGCTGATCATGCTGCTGATTCGAATTAAGGATGTCGATGGTTATCTTAACATGAAACAAATCCAAGATGTGGAATTGTTTAAGGATATTTGGTTCCCTAAAGATCTTGCTCATGATAACTTACTGTCACAATCCATTGAGATTGCTGCGGCAAATAAGATCAGTAATCGATTCAATGAAGTGCTGACGACATGGGCATTCCCTTGGGTACTTACCCTTGTCATTTCTAACTTGGAATTGGCGGTTGATTTTGGTCCTCAATTGGGTAACTTTGCCTTACGGGCTAATCAAGCATGGGTGGTACTGAGAAAGCTGATTGATTGGTCTCAAGATTTGAAGGTGGGGATTAATGAAGTCAGTTTAGGTTCAGAAGGTCGGTTAGGGGTTCATTTGAATCTTTCTAACCTTAATATCCATACCGCAGTGACCTGGAGATTTGATGATCAATTAGTGGAAGTACCATTGATTCTAATGAGTGGAGGGTTTGATCATGTCTGGGCCAAGGTTGCCTTTGATGATAATGTATTTGCCATGATGATTATTGATCAATTCCTGATTGATATCTATAATCAAAAACTGGAGATTACCATCTCTAAAGATCATCTCCTGGTACACATTTCTTGTGGAGATGCCGAGGTGTATATGACGACGTTGACTGCTGCCAGTTTTATGGATATTTACAATACCGTGCAACGAATGATGCAAGAGAAACGAACCAGTTATAAGGAAACATTAAAGGATAGTGCCAAGGGAGCTAATCATGTATATCAACAAGAACAACCCCTGGATCTGGCCATTCTTCAACTGGTGAAGAAGCTTGAACTGAGAATCCAATTAATCTTTGGTCATTTGATGGTTTACATTTACCCTTCTCTGTTTGAAGATTCTAAAGTATTATTGGTGAGATTAGATAAGCTGAGGGCTCAATTCTGTCAAAATGAATACCTGGCGGGGATTACCAATGAATTGGAATTGAAATTTAATGATTTAAACATTTCATTATCAAAGACCCCTTCAAACCTGCAAGAGTTTATCCGGGGATGTACCGTGGTTGAATTCAGTGAACAAGCTCATAGAGCCGCTGGGGGCAACATCTTTGTCTTCCCTAGTTTTAAGGTGCTGATGAGACTGTTCCAAAAATATGATGATAATGTCGTTGAATATCTATACCAATCGCTGTTTGGAGGCACGGTGGATATCCGATGGAATTTAGGTCAAGTGAATTTCATTCGAGAAATGTTCCTGATTCATAAGAGGGCCTTGGATCTGAGAAGAGGATTAATCCCTAGGAATCAACCAACGGGTCCATCATCTCATCCTAGTAATACCCCCATTGATAATCCTCAAATCGAACAAGTCATCGATACCACCATTAATAAGGTGGCCCTGGAATCGAAATATATTTATCAACCATTGGCTCCTCCCATCATTGAGGCGCCTAAATTGAAAGAATTGGGTAATGCCACTCCTCCATTGGAATGGTTTGGGTTACATCGGAATAAATTCCCCAATGTCACTCATCAAGTGGCTATTGTTGGGTTACAACGGGTGATTCATGAGGTTGTTAGTCAATATTCAAAGTTATTAGGTAAGGCATGAGATATCCGTTGGTTACCGAAACAGTCAAAGTACGCGGTTATCAGTTAACGTTGCATGAATTCGGTTATGGACGCCTGAGGGTTGGTTATCAATATAGGTATGATGGATATCCATATAATGAGAATATATATATATATTAATGATAATTTACGAGTTTAAACAGTGTTCTTTATTAGTTGTTTCGGTATTACCCTTATACAGGTGTCCTGTAGTATTTCTCGTATGGCTTACCTAACCCGCGACACGGCTATCAGACCCTCATCTCAAGTGCACCACCGCCAATAACCGACAGGTGTCAATGAACCACCACGTCCACTTCCATTTAAAGTGGCGGTGCCCCCACCATGATAATCCTTTTTATATCCATGGTAAATGAGTGATAAACTTTCCGATAAAAACTCAATTTCAGAACAAGTGCTCACAGCACTGACAACTACTGATTCCTCAGGGTTAGACCCAGTCCCATTAACCTCCGCCAATTATGATGCCAATCGTCGTCATCATCATCGATCTTCTTTTAGAAGTCTGTTTGAACTGATTAGATCAACAAGGAGGGAACTGATTGGAGCATACCTGGTTAAAGACATTTATGGTGATATGGATGATGGAGATATTGCTCGATCTCGGGCGCTGGTAAAGACTACCATTCTTGATGAATTGATTCACCGGAATCAAGAACTTGAAGATGATGTCATCATTAGTGATAATGATGATGATGATGAACAAAAAGACCTTGAAAAGGTATACACTGCTGAACCAGTTAATGAGACCACCATCACCATTAAAGACCAAGGTGGAGAGTTTGCAACCATTGATCCAGAATTAATCACTTGGGATGGTCCTGATGATAGTTATAACCCTGCTAATTGGAGTGTCACCAAAAAATGGATCATGATTGGGTTTGTCCTGGCATATGCCCTTGTGGCCCCGATGACGTCATCGATGCTTTCTCCAGCAATGGATCAAATTAGTCATGAATTCAATATCACCAATCCCGTGGTTAAATCAATGGTAGTATCCATTCAAATCTTGGCGTGGGCTCTTGGTCCATTGATCATCGCTCCTCTTTCTGAACATGATGCTATTGGAAGAAAAATCGTGCTTGATATCCTGGTGTGGATGAATTTTGCCTTTAATATTGGTTGTGCCTTTAGTCATACCACCGCCCAAATCATGGTGTTCCGGTTTATTGGTGGGATCTTTGGTTGTGTGCCTATGAACGTTTGTGCTGGGGTCATTGCTGATATGTGTATGAAGAGTGATCTGGTAAAATCAAAACCATTAAATGTTAATGTTGCCTTGGCTGGTTATTCATTAGCCCCACTCTTGGGTCCAGTGATTGCTCCCTTGGTATCAGGATTCATTGTTAATAGTGGATTATCCTGGAGATGGACATTTTATGTCCTTTGTATCTTTAATGGGGTGGTGGCATTGGCAGCAACGTTATTCTTTAGAGAAACCTATGCTCCTACTTTACTTAAACGTAAAGCTCAACGGTTACGGACGAAAACCGGTAATACCAATTTACATACCATTTATGAATTGACCGATGGTGAAACGTTTATGAGTAAAATGTGGTTAACAATGTCGAGACCATTGATGCTTTTATTTACTCATCCAATGATTATTAGTCTTGGATCATTAATGGCATTTACTTATGGATTCATGTACCTTTTAATCACCGCCTTCCCATCGATATTCCATAAGGTATATGGGTTTAATGCTGCCATCACTGGTCTTATGTATTTACCCATGGGAGTTGGTTTCTTATTAGGGGTGATTGTTTGGACATATCTCATTGGTAAAACCTATAATCATTTGGTGATGAATAATCATGGTGTGGCTAAACCGGAATTTAGATTACCCATGTTAATTATCCTGTCATTTTTCATCCCCATTGGCCTTATCTGGTTTGGCTGGTCCGCCGAGAAGAGATTACATTGGATTATGCCCGGGATTGGTCTGGCACTTTTCTCATTTGGGTTGGTATGTCTTTTTCAACTGAGTCAACTGTATTTTATCGATATGTCCATTCATAAGACTCGAAATGCCGATGGCGTTGAAGTCATCATCAACTTTTCTGCCCTGTCGGTGGCAGCAGCAGCGATGTTCCGGTCATTATTTGGGTTTACTTTTCCCTTATTTGCTCCCAAGATGTTTGATGCCATGGGGTATGGCTGGTCCCATACCATGTGTGGTTTAATTGCATTATTATTAATTGGGTGGCCAGTAATGTGTTACAAGTATGGTGAACGGATTCGATTACTGGCAATGAAGAAGATCGAACGGAAACAGTTGGATAGAGATAGAAAGAACTTGGAGAGACTTCGGGGAGATATTTAATAGAGTAATAATAGATTTATTTATTGGCATTATTTATTTACAACTTGGAATCCTTTGCAAGCGCCAATTTAACCCCTTGGGCAGCCATGCCAAGACCGGCTTGATAACCATAACCAGAAGCACCATAGTTATGAACGACGTATTTACCGTTTTCCACATGTTCCTTTTCAATTCTCACCCCACCATGACGAGAAGGTCTAAGACCAGAGATGACTCTAATCACTTCCAAATCTTCAAATTTGGGTCCTTCAGCATTAGCAGTCAAGATCTTAGGGTTTAATTCGGTGGTTCTCTTTAAGATATCATCGGTTTGATCCTTATAAGTGGCCATGGTGTGCCAATCCTTTTGCATGAATCCACCCAAGATCAATTGATCTCTCAGGAATGGCCGCTTAATAATATAAGTACAATAATCATCCCCCCATCTCATGGTATTATCATCGATATGAGGAGCCTTAATCATACAAATTTGTCCTCTAGTAGGATAAACCTTGGAATCAGCAACCCCTCCGAGGTTCTTGGCCCCTAACCCAGTACAATTAAATACAATCTTGGTATGGGGCAAGAATGCTTGACAAATATGACTCAACTTTTCTCTCTTCATGGTGACCCCTTGAGTTTCAAAGTATTTCTTCAGGGCAAATAAGAATTTCCCAGTGTTAAAGTTCCACGCCAAAAACTTGATCCCAAAGGCAGCACCATTAGTTGGATGATCGATGATTTCAAACTTTTCCAAGTAACTCTTGTAACTATCAATCTTCTTATTAGAAGGTTTGTTGTCCCAATATTCCGTCAGCATCTTTCTGTCCAACCCGGCGGCTTCAGCACCCCCTAACAATTGTTGGATCTTGCCCACGTTTTCATAAGTGTACTTATCATAGAAAAGGGTGTTTTCATCATCATCAGTGATACAGGAGAAATTGGCCCCAGCATAGGGCAGGGCATATTCGACGTATTCATCCCCAGGCCAGAATTCAGCAATGATAGTAATATCGTTACCAGGAATCCCTTGTTGTAAGAGACACCAGGTAGTGTAGTAACCAATTACCCCCAGACCTAAGATAACGTATTTAGTCATGATTAGAGATTGATTCTGGGGTAATGTGGGGGGATATTTATAATTATCATCGAAGCGGCATTTGTCAATTGGGTCATGGGGCCATATGCAGGAGATAATGCCGCTATCTCGGAGATATAGTATCGATAAGCGATGGGCCTAGATGGTTATGACGCCACCATTGATAAATGGCGGGATTCTGGCTCGGTTTATCTCTCCTTATTGGTAAGGTGGGGCCAAAATTTCGATATGGTGGATGTTTTTTTCAACTATATACTATCATTTATGAACATTTTCTGAGTCATCATCACTTCCGCGGTAATCATAAGCGATGGCCCTATATCGGCCCACAATAATCATCTCCATCCCCACTCACTAGATTATTATTCATCATCATGATTATCCATGAGTTGTTCATGACTATCATCATCATTATTATTATCATTGGTATCGAGTAAACTGTAGAGCTTCTTGACCATGGCATCGGTTTCAGTGGCGGTGACATCTTCCATACCATACTCATAAATCGTCATTAATCCATAGATAGCGATTAACGTACAAATAGTCATCGCCACCCATCCCTTTGCAGTAAAACCCCCGGGTAATGGTTGTTTCTGCTGGTTTTGTCCCGTCAAATCAAGCCATTCTCGCTTGGAGTCACCATAATTACCAGCGGCATTACCATAGTACGATACATTACCCGCTTCACAAGCCAAATAATGATCTTGAGGGATATCTTGCTTTTGGAGTTCGAATGGCAGTTCCACCAAGATGATGGCCAACCCTTGTTCCAAATGCCAATCGACATGACAATGGAAAAACCATACCCCCGGGTTATTAGCGACAAATCGAAGCACAATGTAACCATTAGGTAATACTTCGGCGGTATCTCTTATCATAGGATAATCAGGAAAGTCATGATCTCCTTCCGGGTCATAAATGATGGAATTTTCATCATCACCTTCTTCCGATTTAGCAATCACTTGAAATTGATGACCATGTAAATGGAAAGGGTGTTTACCAGCATCCATATTATTGACGACGATTTCCACCACTTCATTATCCAGTAAGATGAATGAATTAGTATTGGTACCATATACCAAGGCATCACCAGCATATTGATTCAGACTCATTACTGAATAAAGCGTGGGCACCTTAGGAGGGGTATAAGTAATGTTATTAAAGAAAGCATAGGTGACACCATCTCCTAATTGTTCCATGGTAAAATTCAAATTAATCCGAATATCAGGATCAGGTAAAAGTGGTTGAGCAATGGCAGGCACCAAATCAAAATCATCAACAATGGGATACTTTTCAATAAACTTATCAAACAGTGATCTATCATTAATAATGGCATCAGGGTTAGCCTTTGATTGATCATAAACCATATAATTGGTACTAATGATTTGTAAGTCTTTAGGAACAATATCAAGCATTGGTTGATCGATGACATTTAACATTCGGAAATTTTTATCGGTATTTGACTTTGTCGTCACCAATACCACATATCTTTGAGCAACAGCGATATATAACAGATCGACGGTTTTTGGTTTGATTTTCACCCCATCAATTTCAACAATCGTCAATTGATGATCTTCAATAACAAAATGTTGAGATGTTAAAAGTCCCACATTCACCAATCTCAAAAGATAAGTGGTATCAGGCTTAACTGACCAAGTGACATTTTTCGTTTCATTAAATAACGAGTTTCTTGGGATGGGTTCGGCTCCAGTAGGATTATATCTATTCATAAAACTCTTCATGAGTTTCGATGACAGATGCCAATATTGTTCCCCCATCAGAATCGACATTTGTTCATCGAAATCCCAAGGGTATTCATCATCTTCAATAATAAACATTCCTCGAAGACCATCAGCATATTGTGATCCCAGATGGGAATGATACCAATAAGTCCCCGTTTGGTTATCCACGGTAAAGTTATAGGTGAACCGTCCTCCAGGAGGAATTGGGCATTGACTAACCATTTCCGGACCATCATGAGCCATCTGACCTTTCATAAAGATACCATGGAAATGAACACTTGAATTCACCGTCTCAAGATCATTATAAACATCAACGATCACTCGATCTCCTCGACCAACTCTAATTGCCGGAGGGGGGAATACACCATTAACTCCAATCATCGGCCGACTCCCGAGCCCGTCGGGGTTGGCTTCAACCCAAGTTAAGTTGAAATCAAACTTATGAGTGGTACTAGCCCATGTTATGGCAAATAGACTCCAAACGAGCCATAAGGTTTTCATCTTCGTCGTCTGATGTCGTGCGGCTTAAACTTGAGATGGCGGGCTAGTGAGGGTGGGGTTTTGAACCCAGGACCGGGGTTTGACAAAACCTACTAGTTTAGTGAATTGATGAAAATGTTTATTGGATATCAATTTTCTATCTATTGACTTTACCTGTTGGAGTATTGCCTCTATTGGAATTGGTTTTGGTATTGCCGTTGCCGTTGCCATTGCCGTTGCCGTTGCCATTGCCGTTGCCATTGCCATTGCCGTTAGTTTTGGTTTTGCTATGGCCATTGGCATTACCATTTCCATTGCCATTGGTTTTGCTCTTACCATTGCCATTACCATTCCCGTTACCATTCCCATTACCATTCCCATTCCCATTACCATTCTTCGTAGTCGAAGTTACAATAGAACCCCCAGTAGTTGAACTATGATCTCCACTAGTAGTGGTAATATCAGTGTCTGGTGGAATATTGGTTATACTGGCACTCTGCAGAATACCAGGGTCAGTGGTTTGACCATGATCAATATCAATAGACCCACTAGATTCATATTGAGCAGGTGCTCCCGTCAAATTAAACCATTGATCACCTCCAGAATTGCCAGCAGCATTTCCAATATAGTTAACATTACCATCCCTACAAGCTTGGTAATGATCATCAGGAATCGTCTGTCTTTGAATGGCAAATGGTTGTTCAACCAAAGTAATCGCCAACCCTTGTTCCAAATGCCAATCGACATGACAATGGAAAAACCATACCCCAGGGTTATCAGCAGTAAACCGTAAGACAATGTAACCTCCTCCTAACACTTCAGCCGTATCTCTCACTAATGGGTATTCAGGAAAGCTATGAGGAGCATCAGGATCATAAACGTTACCATTATCATCGGCTCCTGCTGGTGATCTGGCAATCACTTGATAAGTGTGACCATGTAAATGGAATGGATGCTTACCGGTATCACCATTATTAATGACAATCTCAACAACTTCATTGCTGGCCAATACAAACGTATTGGTATTATTGCCATAAATAACCTGGTTACCCGCATATTCATTCAGACTCATCACCGTATAAAGCGTTGGTACTTTTGGTGCCACATAAGAAATGCCATTGAAAAAGGAATAAGTAACTTCATTCGCCAACTTATTCATAGTAAAGTTCAAGGTGATCCGATAATCGGGATCAGGCAATAATGGTTGAAGGGGTTTTGGTTGTAAATCAAAATCATTCAAATTGGGATATTGGGTGACAAAATCATCAAACAGGGTATCGGTATTATCAAGTGGTGATGGGTTATCAATGTCCTTGTTATAGACAAAGTAATTAGTACTAATCACTTGTAAATCGGGAGGAATAGAGTCCAACATCACTTGATCGATAACATTGATCATTCGATAATTCGTCGACGTCGAATTCTTGGTAGTTAACAACACCCCATATCTTTGAGCAACGGTAATATACAACAGGTCAACAGTCTTTGGCTGACACTTGACACCATCAATCTCAACAATGGTAAGTTGATGATCTTCAATGACAAAGTGTTGAGCAGTAAATAATCCCATATTCACCAATCTCAAGAAATATGTCTTGTTTGGTTCGACATTCCAAGTCATATTCTTTGTTTCATTGATTAATGAGTTTCGAGGAATTGGTTCCGACCCAGCAACATTGGCTGCACTCAATAAAAAATCAACTAGGGCCCGAGACTTATCCCGGTAATGTTCACCAACCAGAAGAGCCACTTCTTCATCAAATTCGAAATCATAAGAATCATCTTCAATGATAAATAAACCACGAAGGCCATCGGCATATTGAGCCCCCAGATGAGAATGATACCAATAAGTCCCCGTTTGATCATTAACAGTAAAGTCATAAGTAAACTTGCTTCCTGGAGGAATTGGACATTGAGTAACCATTTGAGGACCATCATGAGCATTTTGACCCGTCATCAAAAGACCATGGAAATGAATACTAGCCACCGAATCTTCAAGGCCATTATCGACATTAATAATCACTCGATCATTTTTTTTAATCCGAATCGTGGGAGGAGGGAATTGACCATTAACTGCAACCATTGGTCTCGACCCTAATCCATCAGGATTAGCTTCAATCCAACTAAGATGAAAATCATAGGTGTGAGTCGCCCCCCACACCAACGACATCAACATCAACCATAAACCAACCAACTTCATTGATCAATTGAGGATTACCTCGGCCCACTTTTATAACCAATTATTCGGGGCATTAGCCCGCTAAATGAGATCACCTAATCATCGCTATCTCCTCATTTGAGTTTTGTGTCACTTTGGTTTGGAGTAAAAATACCCGTCGCAAGTCAATGCACCATGCTATAAATAACGAGGCAAGACATGAAAATGCGAGTCACCACCAACTATTGTTAGTTTGTCATTTTAAACTGCATAAAACCTTCGGTCCACCGTGGTGGGATTCAGGGCTCACAATATCGAACCCCGACGAAAATAGCAATTGACAACTAAGGATACCATTACTAAAGCGAACACTTGAAGGGGTACCCAAGTACGAAGTCATTCGAAGTATGGTTGACAATTGATAATCGGAGAAGGATTGGGTGGAGGAGGGGACAAAGCAGATGACGATTGTGGCGGATGACCGACGCTGATATTATCAAGGCAGATATCAGCATGTCAGCCAATAGAAATGATGCGATTTCAAATACCGGTTTTAATAACCATTACAATCAAAATTGGATTAACTTTTGTTACCACCCGCCTCACACTCAATCCAATGACGTATTGGTGGAATTTCGTAATCGTCTCAACCACAAGTAATTCAACATTTTTATTCATCACACATCGTTCAAGGCGACACAAACTGCCCCCTTATGGTGGCCATTGTATTGTCTCACTGTTTCTGAATTGGATAAATCCCATAATCTCACGTAGTGGTCGGAACAAGCCGTCACCAAGTATGCAGAGTCAGCACTAAATGCACAGTCCCAAACCCACCTTTGATGACCTTGAAGGGTAGTTTCCAACTTAAAATTTTGTTCCGTCAGCCAGATTCGAGCGGTATGGTCGGCGGAACAGGTTGCCAAATGTTTCATATCCGTCAGAAGCTTCACTCGGGTGATATACTTTGAATGCAGTCGGAATTTCGTAACTGGGGTTAAACTGGTGATATCCTTTGCGTTATTCATCTTCCACACGTAGCAATTGCCCTTGTTATTCCCAGCTACTAACATCAGACCATCCAGAGCCACCAGGAGAGAATTGATGGGGACATCATCTTCAGGGATCAAATGATGGGTACATTTATTCTCTCCCAAGTCCCAAATCCGGATATTACCATCTTGATCACAAGAAATGAGCTCACCTTGATTGGGATGGATTACAACCTCATTAACAGGGCATCCATGCTTATAATTCCGTTGTACCAGCGGTGATCTCACATCCCACACTTTCACCATGCCATCTTCCAGTGACGTTACCATCCATTTATTCTCAATTTGGAATTGAAGCGAGGTGACGTTATCGGTATGGCCTTCAAATGTCATCACCACCTGAGAGTTGTTGTTTGTCAGCAGCGAGCTTGAATGACTGGGTATCTGACCCAGAGTTTGTGATCCCCCTTGTCGTATATCATATAACCGGACGTATAAGTGGTCGGCGGCGGCTAAAAACCGTTTATCATTGGTGATTTCGAGGCGATTGACCTGAGAATCGGTATGGGAAATGGTACGAGAACATACCCCAGTTAGAGCGTCCCAGAATCGGATGGTGTGGTCATAACCAGCCAGAGCAAGGATTACCAGCATCTAGCACTAAGGGGTGGTTAAGGTTTACCTTTATTTTGCGAGGGCAAGAAATCGATCGCCAGCGCGCGACACGTGATGTATCACGTGTATTGATGAAAATGGCCAAAAATAATGATATTGCTTAAATGAAAATGATATTTAAATCATTTGATTAACCGGTTGAATTGCATAGAGTTATGGGTTTATGGCCCAATAACCCCGAAATCATTGTTGCTGTTGTGTCATCGGTGGGGCCAACATGCATCAATCAGCCGATGAAGCGACAGGTAAATCATCTGACCCTTCCCCCTTCAATCGTTGATCAATCCCACTATCCTATTTGGGAAACCTTAGGTTAACCATGTCACCTGACGTCTCGTCTATTTCAACAATAGGGATGGCATCACCCACGTCTTTGCGATTAATGGTATTATTTGAGGACTTTACCAAGGTAGGGCTATACAAGGATATAGCCATACTCTCTCTCTAACAGGTTATATCCTATTATCATTGTTATGGTATAAGGGAAGCAGCAATCTTTATACTCATTCTATCAATCTCCCACCAGATGGTTCCTCCCCTCCTCCTGACAGGAGCATAAAAATAATATTGCCTAT